>MU185253.1:78815-108042 GCA_016904865.1 Pissodes strobi | reverse complement strand
TTTGATATTATTTATACAAAAATCTTAACAATGGAGGAATTACATATTTATGCTACTTGCTGCTTCTAAAAAATCTACAAAATGTTTTATATAGCTTTTAGGGTTATAGCAGTGTTTTACTTCATTCTCCATGTTCGAAATCCCTATCCCTGTTGCACATACATCAAAATGAGTCATAAATATATTTTCAGAACATCAAAAGTATTTTATATTATTTATACAAAAATCTTAACAATGGAGTAACTACATATTTATGCTATTTGCTACTTCTAAAAATATACCCCATCTTAACTTTTTTGTTTGTCGCATTAGACAAAAATGTTAAATACAAAAGTTGTGCAGAATAATGTAAGCTATTTGCAGAATACATTTACACATATACAAGGTGTTGCAGAAATGAGTGACAGGTTAAAGTTATATATTTTTTAATGGAATGGTATATTGTTATTTTTTTGGCATTTCTTAAGAATTCTGAATATTTTTTCTATAACATGTCCTATACCTAAATGTAATAGTTTTCGACATATTTGCATTTTAAATAGTGGTCTCGTATTGTAGTTGCCTAATTCACGGCCACCTAAGAACTGGAGTCTAAAATATTTATTTTTGAATGTAACCGCTTAGTTAAAATGTGAATATGTCGAGAACTATTACATTTAGGTATAGGACATGCTATAGAAAAAATATTCAGGATTTTTAGGAGATTCTAAAAAATTACAAGATCAATCGACTTACCTGTAAGGAAGATCGATCGGAATTATCCGAGCATCTCCGCCATCCCTCATTACACTTTGTAGTATACAACTTTTTCCCAATCGGTACAATTTTTAAAGAAGTTATCTAAAAACATGGTGATTCAGCCGACCCTGGCTAGCCGCTCGAGCTCATGCATCGCCTTGATGCGTCATTACAATTTTGGTTCGTGAGATTTTTGATTACATTGCATTTGGGGTGATAGGGAGAAGGTAAAGACTGGGTGGGTTTGTAATGAGGGATGGCGGAGATGCTCGGATAATTCCGATCGATCTTCCTTACAGGTAAGTCGATTGATCTTGTAATTATCCTTCGCATCTCCGCCATCCCTCATTACACTTTGTAGATGTTTAAAGTATTTGCGATGTAATCTACATTAACTGAAAACTGCGAGTTTTCTGTAGTCCTAGATTTGTAAGGCCCTTTTTATAAACTAAAATTCAAATTTATAACCATTAGATTTAATAACACACATCATGAAGGTACATATATCATGTTTAACGCTTAACTGATATTAACCTTTAACTTATTTTTAATACTATACCAATATTCTTATGTAATATGATAACAAGTTGGTAAGTAAGTTATAATTGTAGCTTAATATTTATATGATTCCTTAGAGTTTATGGTTCAATAAACAAGATGCCAATCCAGTGGGATTACCCACGCCAAGTTTTTTATAGAATTTCGAGAATACTTTTGATTTTTCTGTCGAGCCAGCTGTCTTCTGAATGGTTTGTAATGTAACTCCCATTCTTTGAGCTGCTGAAGTTGCCCCGTGTCGCGTGCTGTGTGCCCCAAAGATTTCCGTGTTTATACTGCTGGCTTTTAGTATTAACTTGACCCATCTGCTAATGGTTTGACTGTTGTCTGGGTGATAGGGCTTTTTGTGAGTGAGTATTACATTTTGTTTGGTTTTGCTACTTGTGGTATCGATTGCATCTACAAATGCAACGATCTATTAGCATATTTACAGTATTTGTGAATGCCGTAATTTCTGTTTTTGAACAAAAAAATACGTATGTTCACTAGCTGCAACTGTAATTGCAGACAGTGGAGGGTACGATCGATTGTATCTGCTAATACAACGAACTATTCACCTTTTATTGACTGGTAGCACCCTTTTTCCTTTTATGCGTTCTATGTAAGTCTCTAATAGTGTGACTATACATAGTTCAGGTTGATTAATAAAATAAGGTAATATCAAACTAGGTTGAAGCCTGTTTAAGCCACTTGCTTTTATTTTATCCGGGAATCTGATTTCAATTATGTATTCATATTTAAAAATATTGTCTATTTTTACTTCCGGGTTGTCCGTGATTTGTGTGCCGTTATTAGTATTAAGAGTGTTACTAGCTTTAAAGTTAGATTTGTAGATTTAAGAATTCGTGAGGGTACATGCTCTTTAAGCGCTGTAGAACTGGGTAGGAATCCCAAGTAATTGAGTATTTTGATTTTGGGGGTCTTATGTTAAATGTTCCATTGAGAAAACTTTTTATAACCGCTTCGTCTTTTGTTTGAGTAGGATGACTCCGAAGACAATTGAATATTTAGGAGCTCAAGAATAAGTTTACGGTTTTGTTATATATTTGTTGGCGCTTAGAAAAACAGAAATTCCCTATTTATTGTAAGTATTTCCGTATTGTTTGAGGGCGCTATCTGTCAATGAAGAAATAATCACTTTTATCGCTTCATTAGGTACGCTTTGTTATAGAATAGCTCTCCTGACAATGAGGAAGTTTCATCATTTTTTTTATTTTTTTTTTTTTTTTTATTACTGCTGATTTCGATAGCCCATGAGAAATAAGTAAACATATGTTTTTTCTTTTTTCCCTAAGCCGAAAAATGAGGCAGATACAACGCCTTGAGATGTGCTTATGACGTCATAATACACATGAATTGTTACGTCACACCATGCATGGTATATCTATATATACAAAACTAAAAACTGGTATAGCTCTTGTAATATTCATCTTTAGCGGAAATAAAAAAATACGTATCGATCTTTTTTTTTACTTTTTTTTTATTTTTAATTTTTTTTATTTTATTTTTTTTTTTATTTTTTTTTTACGGTTCTATAGTTTGCAATAAAAAATAATCAGTTTAATTTCTCAGGAAACTTCGTAATTTCCCTACAGCCAGAGAAATTTTCTTCCACAATGGTTGTTTCTCTCCGCAAGGAGATGTGCGTAAGTATTTTTCAGGGTAAAGATAATAGACTGTTCTGCCAGTAGGTCCCTTTTCTCTTGTATAAACCCCAAAAGTGAGCATGGTTGAGGGGGAATAACTACGCTTTTTTTGTATAAAACCTAAATCTTGTAATGTTTATGTAATTTTATTTATACTTTTAAGCAATTCTCTTTTGAATTACCAATAACTAGCCAATTGTCTAAGTAGAGTACAGTTTTTATACCCTTTAATTTTACATATCTTACAACTGGTTTCAGTTTTGTGAAAAGATATGGAGCTGTACATAAACCAAATGAAACACAATTAAATTGGTATAGTACGTTGCAAAAAACGAATCTTAACAACTTTTTTGACTACTGTGCATAGGGATAAGGAAATATGCATCTTTAAGAGATCAGTTTTCCCCAAGAATGCGTATTTTGAAATTAAATTTTTTGCCGTCCTATGTAGTCTTCTACTTTGCTAACCGGAGTGGTGTCCTATTGAAAGGGATTTTATAATCCTGTACCCACTCTACTATTGAACTGTTTACCTTTTTTCTCTGCTAATTTTGAACGTATAATTCTAGTTCAGACGGTTGGCTAATTAAATTATTGAAAGGGAGGGCTAAGGCACTAATTCCCACGGACTATAGTTGTTTCTGTAATTGATACAGTAGTTGTCTTGGCAGGATTTAGTACTCTCTTCGAGATTTAATTTTGATGGTCTGAGGACATTGCAGTTAGCAGCTGGTGGATACTTCTCTATCATACTGTTTTTTTTTTTTTTTTTTATCTTTAGTCCTTTTAATAAGTAATTGTCCCGTCTAAACTATCTGAGTATGTAGTTCTGGCCTCGCAGGTGTGATTTCGTCGTTTTTTTTTTTTTTTTTTTTTTTATCCTACACCTACACAGCTAGGTGGTCGTTACTTTGTTCAGGACCATCTGGTGCTTCTGATGTTGGTAAGTCTTGATAGTCTTGATTTGGCTAAGTTATTTCCTCAGCTAGCGTGAGAGGATCTTCTAATGCATTTGCAAATGCAAAAGAGTTTCCTTGGTTTTGCTACTTATGATATCGATTGCATCTGCAAATGCAACGATCTCTTAGCCTATTTACAGCATCTCCAAATGCTGCAATTTCTGTTTTTGAACAGAAAAATAGGTTCATGAATATGTTCACTATCTGCAACTGCAATTGCAGACAGTGGGTACGATCAATTGTATCTGCTAATACAACGAACTATTCACCTTTTTGCTTGCTGCTTAACCCTGGTTATGCTTTCGACTGCATCTGCAAATGCAACGATTTTTTAGCATATTTACAGTATCTGCAAATACTGTAATTTCCGTTTTGAATAGAAACCAAGAGTGTAATAATTCGCTACCTCCAATGCAATGATTTTATGTAAGAGCGTTGCAATAGTATGGTGGTTATTTGTTTTTGTATCTGCAAATACATAGCACTATACCGTTTTATTTGTGTCAGTACATATATCCTTTACATCGGCAAATGTAGGGATATAGTGTGTCTCTAACTACTTTTACATAATATACCTACTGGGGTGGAGGCTGTTGGGGGCCCTTCACATCTGCAAATGTGAAGGCCAATTTTAGTTAAAGTTATTCGCATCTGCAAATGCGAATTTGTAAATAGGTATTATTATTAGTTATTAACATCTCCTGCAAGCAATGTTTACTCCAATTTTTTCCCTCACCGGACGGCTCATGTCAACACGAATTGTTTAAAAATAATGCGTTCCGGTATTACATTGCTTCGACAAAGCCGAACGATAACATTCCGTCTTTTTCCCTTAATTTTGGGTTAGTTTTGGTTAGCACTTTTAGTTCTTGTTGATTGAGCCTCCGTTGCGAGCAAAGCCAACGGAGGGTCATGCAAGCTATAATAATACCCAACTTGGGATTTAGTCGCTCGTAAATTATGCGTCAGCTTGCCTTTGTGGCTAGTTTTTAGAGGTTAATTTCGTGAGAAAAGGACACTCTTCGACTTACTCAAAATTTTAATTTTTTATTTTATTTTTATTTTTTTTGAAAAGTATTTGTTAATACAGTAATAGCAATAATTACAATATACATAGTCCTTATTCCTCCAGACAGTGTTTTTGAATACTGGTATTGAGGATAATTGCATTTTAGTAATAATAACAGTATGATTTCCTATAAACTCTCTAGTATTGTGGCTATGAATATCCTTTGAAAATATTATGATAATATTTTAATTTTGAGTTTTATTTATTATCCTGTAAATCAGTTTATTCTGTTCAAATTTTAATACCTTATGTAATTGTCATACTCTTAAATTTTCATATAGATCTGCAGTATGAGTCAGTGGATCATAATTAAATATAACTTTGTTTTTTGTTTTGCAATATTTGCATCGAATCGAATTGTAGTTTATAGTCCCACATGTGCCCCATACGGGGATCAAATATCGAAAAACGAATGATACGAAGGCATTATAACCATTTGTTTCTATTTTTATATTCCTTTATATGGTATAAACGTTTTATTCTATGTAAAACATTAATAAATGTGCAGGTCGACCGGTATATATTTCCTCCTTTTGATTGTGTTATGTAAACACTTTTTGTGATTGAATAGTATATTTCTTTGGTAGGATGTACGATTAGACGAGATTACTAGAGAACGGTTCGAATAGCTCGTATCGTTAACTGTTGATTATTACTTATATTCATTTCGATATAGTATATTTCAATTCCGAATATATTGTTTGATTCTGTGTAATTGTGCAAAGACGACAAATAAATGTAACAATGTTTTGTCATGCCCTCGTATATAAATAACAGTTTGTTAGTATAATTCAAATCGCAGTGAGCACATTTAACTTTTGTTTACTGCTTCATTCGCATTTTTGACTGTAACCCGTTCGCACTCTATTTTATTCTAATAAGTATAGTTAGTTTTAGAAGTTTGAGAGTATTTTCCATTTCAATTTTATTAAGTAAAAAAAATAAGGGTTACAAGTGTCATATTTATTCATAATACTCAGTTTAGTATTATACACATTTAGTTTGCTTTTATACAAGAGATTCTGTTTTTATATATTTAAGATAACCAGGTATTTATGTATATTTGAAATTTTGGCATATAATCTTATATGGACTCACCCCCTGATTCGCTTCTCCCGATGCATATTGCCCCCTTTTTTTCGCCTCCTTTGCGAGCAAGACGTATCACTAACACTTCACTATACTAGAAATACGATTTCTAGGCATTTTTCTTCTTAAAACCAAAAGAAAGAACCGATTTACGGATTCTTGCTTGTCACCGACCGGTACAAAATTGTAATGACGCATCAAGGCGATGCATGAGCTCGAGCGGCTAGCCAGGGTCGGCTGAATCACCATGTTTTTAGATAACTTCTTTAAAAATTGTACCGATTGGGAAAAAGTTGTATACTACAAAGTGTAATGAGGGATGGCGGAGATGCGAAGGATAATTAATAATATACAGGGCATTTAATTTAAAAATATATAACTTTAACCCGTCACTCATTTCTGCAACACCTTGTATATATATAAATGTATTCTGCAAATAGCTTACATTATTCTGCACAACTTTTGTATTTAACATTTTTGTCTAATGCTAAAAAGAAAAAAGTTAAGAGGGGGGACATTATAAATGATCACCGTGTACATGGTGTCCCAAATTCGAGCCTCATCATTTTGATCTGGGAAACTAGAAGAGATACGAGGTCGGTTAAATGGAGGCAAGGTTGCCCAATTTGATGCTGATCAAAATGTCACCTTAAAAGTTAAAAAATTCCGAATACTTCCGAAGATATTTAGCAGAAAACCGAATATTCGCGATCTCATTTTTATTTTTTTATGATTCTATTTGAATAGATATAATAAAATAAATTTCATATTCTCATTGCTACTTCTTCTGTTCTACAGGATGATGTTATCAGATTTTCAGACCGACGTTTTGTCTTTGAGCTGCCATAATCAACTTTGTTTTTTTAAATACGGCCCTGGATTTTTTATTACCGACCTTAAGAGCTTCTAATGTCCCAAAACCAATGATGTATCGCACTTATTCGAAAAAATCATTTTAATGATTTCCTGATAAAATCTTACCAAAATTATGTTTTCTGTCTCTCTCTAACACATGAGTTCCTCTGGAAAATGCCATTAATATGAATTTTTCGAATAAGTGCGATACATCATTGGCTTTTGGGACCTTAGATGCTCTTAAAATCCGTAATAAGAAATCCAGGGCCGTATTTTAAAAAACAAAGTTGATGATGGCAGCTCAAAGACGAAACGTCGGTTTGAAAATCTGATAACACCATCTTGTGGAACAGAAGAAGTAGCAATAAGAATGTGAAATGTATTTCGTTATATCTATTTAAATAGAGTCATAAAAAAATTAAAATGAAATCGCGAATATTCGGTTTTTTCCAAAAATCTTCGTAAGCATTCGGAATTTTTAAACTTTTAAGATGGCATTTTAATCAGCATCAAATTGCACAACTTTGCCTCAATTTAACCGACCTCGTATCTCTTCTAGTCTCCGAGATCCCAATGATGAGGCTCGAATTTGGGACACGGCAAATAAGCGAGGTAAGCGGCTGTATCTCAGAAACTACTAATCGTAGAGTCTTGCGGCTAAAACTTATATAACTAAAGTGACCAATCCAAAAGTTTATGGTTTTTTAATTTTTCTCGGAAATTTCAAATGTAATGTTACCATTATTTTAACAGAAACAGAAAGTAGATCAAATTTGCAGGAAAAAACCTCTAAACCGCATATCGATAACTTCACGCGTTTAGGAGTTATTGCCATAAGAGCATTTTTTAACAATGCATGCATTGGAAAACAAATTATTTTTCGAATTCTTAAGGTCAAGCATCCCATGACTAAAGTAAAAAATGTTTTATTAACCAAAATAATCAAAACAATCATGAAAATAACATTAATGATACTATAATAATAACATAATACGAAATAAGCTCGGAAATAAGTGTAAATTGTGACTTAGGACTGCTCCAAAAGAAATTTAGTGGAGTAATTGAACGAAGCTTATCTCAGGTACCCAGTCTTAGCATAATAGATATCGTAATCTTTCTCCTAAATTAAAATATCAGCCAAAAATTTCGAAATATCAGCAGAATAAAATAAAAATTTTGCCCTTTTTCAGACGAATTTTGGACTCAGTAATTCACACGTATGTTTTTATACTTTTTCACATTTAATAGGCCGTAGAGACATAAAACAAATTTCTTTGAAATAAATTTTTTCGACTCTTTGCAGAGCGATTACGTGATACTGGCAGTTTTCTTCGTCCTAAATTCTGTAGGCGTGGCAATGGAAGAACTGAAGACAATATTATTAATGTCCTGGGATACATAGAGTATAATAGGCAGATAGGAACTAGGGCATCATCTTCAAACTTGGGTATAGCACGAACTACTCTTCGTAATATTTGAAAAGACTACAGGTAAATTCAATACATTAATTACCATATCCTCCTTCTTCAAAAGCCAGCGGCTGAAATCGAAGCGGCAATTTTCTCCACCCAACAAAGGTTGAAACAATGTGTACGACATGATGGGAGGCAGTTTGAACACATGAGACATTAAATGAAATGTTTTATTTGAATTCGGTCCTTTAAATGATTGTTTAATAATTATTTTTGATAATACATATTTTTTTATAATAGCCATGGGCATGCTTGACCACAGAAGTTCGAAACTTACTCGTTTTTTCAATGCATGCATTGTTAAAAAAAAGCTCTTCTGGCAATAACTCTTGAACGCGTGAAGGTATCGGTATGCGGTATAGAGGTTTTTTTTTCCTGCAAATTTGATCTATTTTCTGTTTCTGTTAAAATAATGGTATGATTATATTTGAAATTTCGGAGAAAAATGAAAAAATCTATGAACTTTTGAATTGGCGCCCCCTAGCGGGAACAGCATATACCAATTTGTCATGGGTATATTTTGTTCTTAATAAGCAAGGTTTCCTTTCTCAAACGAGATATAGTTTGCTCAAATATGTTAAGTCAAACTAAAGTTATAGGAATTTCAATCAATCAGACTTCTCCCTTCCCCCCACCCTGATTTCATGTCCTACAATCGAAAGTGAAGAACAAAAAAGATGCAGAATTTCACGAGGATTACAGTGGTGGTATTTTTTTATCAACTTATAATAAAACATTTTTGAGTAAAATGCATTTTTCTACCCGACCATAGCTATTGCGCCCCCTAGCGGTAGAGGTATGAACTTGAAAATTAATTCCAGTGCTTTCTTTTGGCCACTTTAGTTATATAATTTTTTACCGCAAGTCTCTACGATTAGTAGTTTCTGAGATACAGCCGCTTACCTCGCTTATTTGCCCACCCTGTACAGAGAAAGGTATATGGAGAGTATTTTGAAATAGCTTTCAGTTGGCCTGATTTCATATGGTGTTTTGATAAGGGCAAGTCGAATAGAGATGCAATTTTTACCATCTATTTCAGCAGGGCTCACCCTATCTACTATAGGTTAAAACCGGATGTGAAACTGCAGCTTATCCACTATAAATCCAAGTGTAATTTAAAATAGACTCTTGATAATTATATTATAATCTACATGAATTACTTTAATTGTATCCAGTTTCTTAGTTCTTTTTTATTTGTTGTATTGATGCTTTTTACTTTTTTCTTCGTTGTACCCATTTGTTAATTAGTTCTTTGTAACTGTGAAATGGTGTAAAATAAATAAATAAATAAATAACAACTGCGTTGATTGTTGCTACTTGTGCTGACGGTCGCGCCTCTGATTAGAGAATATGGTAATGTGAGAAAGTATTGTATCCACTCTGGTATCTGATTTTCCAGATTTTTGGAGAATCAATTATAATAACAATAAAAAAAAACGTTTATTTCAAGATTTATTTATTTACAATTTATCCAATGCACTTCCACAAAAGGTCTAAATATAGGTAAACAGTTATCCATCCAGTTCTGATTATTTTCTTGTTCGGGTGTAATTTGTTTTAAAGCGAAATTTAAAATGAGTGAACGAGCAATTGAATGAAGTTTCCTTATATTTCTAGGTAGTACTGGTCAAGATCCTGAGAATTGCGAAAAAGACTTCCCATCAATAGTTAAATGTATGGCCGACGGCAGGAATCATGTGCCATGTTGCATTCACGAGAGGGTACCAGATATCTGTCAAGATGTATGTCGAGGAGAATATACTGCAATTACAGAAAATATTAAGACACATTTTTCGTGTTCTGCTTATACGGAGCAGACCTTGGCTTGTATTGTGGAAGGAATAGGTAGGAACTTCTTTAAGGACGTAATGGAATTTATCAGTATAGTCTTAAATACAATATGACCTCTCAGTATTCTAGAAATGACTAAATCATGTTTTATATTTAATCATCAAATTATTAAATTCAATTACTGTAATTGAAAATCAAGAAGAACATGTTGCTATAATGTGTTATACATTATAGAACTGTTACCGAGTCCTCCAGAAAATGTCGAAGTCGAGCCCCTAACCGAGAAGTCCCTGCGAGTGGAATGGTCATATTCTCGAGCTAATAGCGAAACCATTACGGAATATTGGGTTAATTTAACAGCTCTCAAAAGCTTTGATGAAAACTCTGAAGAAGATACAAGGCCGAGTGGTGTTAATGTCACTTTAAATACTGTCATTCATAAGGTAACGAAAATTGCAATATTTTTATTATAGTCGCGTTCGGCAATATCATATTTCTCGTCGATTTGATCTGATATTTTGACTGCCACGTAATTTGCCTCTCCTATTTAAATATACATCATACCGCTCTCAAATTTTCAGAGCAAATTTAGGGAAAATATGACATTACCGATCGCGACATATATTTCACGACTTCGCACTTCTTGTATTAGAAATAGTCTCAAAAGGAAATAATTCAAGAATAAAGCGAAAAAAAAATTATGCGCTGATGAGACAACGGGATGCAAGTGACAAAAAATTACGCGTTAGTCTATTTGTGATTTGTATCAGTGGGGATCAAAGAAAATTTTTACTTGTAATAAGTAGTGGGGGAGGTGGTACATATTATATAAATATATCATATATCATCATATAACTATCAATTTTTTTATAGCCTTTTAAAACATAATTTTGTATGATAAACTCAATTCAGCGTTTATCTCTGATTGGTTAAAAATATATCACTTGCACAAATCTCAGCGCCATAATTCCCATTCGTGGAAACGGTCTCAAATATGCTCGACAAAGAAATGGACAAACAATAATAAATGAGTAATGGCTGTTTATATGCACTAAATTTAATTAATCGATCCTTCTGTAATTAAGAGTTGTTGTAGCAAAATACCATTAATAATTAATCTTTAAGCATTTAGTGCAAATGGGATTTTCGCGACAATTGAATAATTTGCAATCACCAAACTAAACTGATTCTTTATTTTTGAAATATTTTTTTTTAGGTTGCTAACACTCAGAACACGACACTGTTTAATGATTTGCTTCCATTTACATGGTACGAAATCACTGTCATTGCCCATAACATAATTGGTTCGTCGCTACCAAGTTACTCTGTAAAAACTCTAACCATGGCTCCGGGTAAAATGAAGGAAACTCTCAATGGAAAAGCACCTCCTTTACCTGACATTAAGAGCTGCTGCTCAAATAAAGGTGAGTTTAATTTGATAAAGGTTTCTCGAAAATCAAATTTTCTAATTACATAATATGCCCAGCTATTAATATACTGATCAATATCTTAGACAAAGCAGGTCATTCATAAATTACCAAATGTTTACATGCCAACATTGGAAATATTCACATGCAGAGGGGATAAAGTAAGAATGAAAGTAATGAAGATGGCGGCCGAAACGCGTCAAACATTTCATTCATATACGGCCACAACGACGCGCCTGCGTCATGTTTCTCTCGGCGGTGCACCATAGGCGTAACATTTTTGGAGACACCTGTTTAAAGTCAGGTAACATTCAAATAAGCCTTCTGTCAAGCAGCATAACTACAAAAATAATAGCCAAAATAGTCATATAATTTACCCCTTGGCAACTTCTTTATGATATTTATTATCGGTCCAGTTAACAATAGCGCATCAAAAATAACAATTACTCTAAAAAAATAACAAGAAATTAGGTATTCTATATTAGTTTTCTAATGGAAGAATGCGAAAATTGATTACGTCACGCTTTGTCTTCAAATAGTTAAATACTTCATGCCTGACCCTCCGCTCGCTTCATCAGGGGCGTAGCCAACAAAAACTAACCCCAAGTAACCCAAAATACGAGCGAAAACATCCTCCTGAATTAATTTTCATAATAAAGGCCATTGGCAATACACAATTTAAACAAACAAAACGTACTAACGAAGCGAAATCACAGAATAGAAAATGTTGACAAACAGACGGCGGAATGTCAGTCACGCCATCCCGCCGACCAGTGAGAGCGAAGAGCACCTGTATACCTGCGCGAATACGACCATTCAATAATATTATGTAAACAAATTAATATTCTGAAGTTATTTTTCGTGAAACAACTTAAAATCAACTCTTGTTATATTGATAATTCTTTTAAGTAATTTTGATAGCATTATTATTATAGAACACTTATTTTTCTGCTGCATATATCAACAGCTAAATTTGAATCGCTAATTAATATGATCTGCCAACCCCACGCTCAGAGTAAGTTAAAAGCTCTATATTGTAAAAATGCACAATTATTTGCCATTTAAAATGAAGCCAATAACATCTTTTCCCGCATTTCGCAGAGCTTTGTGATCATACTTACTGGAGAGAATCTCTTACACACTGGTTTAATGTTTGGTGTTTAGTATTTGATGTTTAAATGGTTAAATAGTTTGATATTTAATAGTTTATATAATATTTCAGGAAATTTTGACCACGTACAAATTGCACAATCGTATAAGGTTTTGTATAATTTGGTTTTTCTTTTGTGTTTCCATTTTGATTTAAATATTGTATTATAAATGTTTATGTGTTAGTGTTATAATCTACACGTTTTACTTTAAAGCGAAATATTTATATTTCTACATGTTCTATTTTCTCATAAATGTAATCCTTCTGTCGCGTTATTAAAAACCAGCTACCGCTTTTCCAGGTTGTGGCAACAGCGCCGCAGTAGCGGTAAGTAATAGTACGGCCTATGAGAGGGTAAAGATGGGGAACGATGTTGGCGTACTTATATTTTACTAAACAAATCTGTCTATTTTTTTATATGTGTGCCTTCCTAGTGGACTGTAATTTTATTTTCTTCGCCGAAGTTCACAGCTTTCTCATTTCCCAATGAAAATCCATTTTTTATCGAATTACTGTGCAATCACTGTATTTAAAAGCATAAATAGAACTTTCCAAAAAATAACATAATATACTTAGTGACTAAAAACAATTGACGGGATGCCCTCGGACACAGCACAAAGGGCGCCCGCCCACCTGACGATTATAAGCAGTGAAGACCTAAACTTAATCTCTCTTAATTCGAACTGAACTCTCTTCTCACGGTTAAAATTGTTGAAATTGTATATCTTAAAACAACAGCGATTCAGCAATCAACATACAGAGAAGTATTTGAAATTGATGAAGCTGCGCTACGTGAAGGTGTTATCGGTTTCAAAGAATTAAAGTGTGTTTATTAGAGCGGATCAGATTTCATGAACGGAAATTTGGCTTGAAAGATTAAATAAAATACTGGATTATACGAATAGTGTGTTTACCCTGCAACATTCTCCCCCCCTTGAAGTACTGGCTTCAACAGATTATCTTTTTGATTATCCTGGAAGGGCAAAGGACATAATTTTGGAATTGACCGTGTATAGATTCCGTCCTTCGTTCTTACTTTTGCCATTCGAACCTTTCCATCCGGGCCCGTCACAACTTCTATAATACGTGCCAATGGCCATTTCAAAGGTGGCATATTCTTCAAAAGTACAATTATATCTTTATTTAGGTTCTTTGTCGAGTAGAACTATTTTGGTCTGTTTTGTAATCTTGTTAGATATTCTATCGACCATCGTTTCCAAAATTGCTGTTTTATTTTTGAAACTAATTGCCAAAAGTTTAATCTATTGTCTGGTATATTAGATAAATCCCTTTCTGGATATGCGGTTAAGGGTTTCCCTATCAAAAAATGAGCCGGTGTCAAACAATGCAAATCGTTAGGATCAGAAGAAACTGGAAATAGGGGCCTTATATTTAAAATAGCCTCTATTTGTGCTAAAACAGTTGTCATTTCCTCAAATGTCAGAATCATGTTACCTACTATGCGACGAAGGTGATATTTTGTGGATTTGATCCCCTCTTCCCACAATCTCCCCCAATGAGGACTATCCAGTGGAATAAAACGCCACTGTATTTCCTTATCTGCCAAAAAATTGGGAACGGTGTCTAAATTGGGTTTAGATTTAAAAAATAAATATACCTCTTTAAGTGCGTTATTAGCCCCTTGAAAATTCATAGCGTTATCACTATAAATAGTATCTGGACATCCCCTTCTATAAATAAAACGTTTAAGCGTATTAATGAAGGCATCTGTGCTCAAACAACTGACTAACTCTATGTGAACAGCTTTGGTCACCATACACATAAATAATGCAATATATGCCTTGGTAACAGTTGATTTTCTAAGCCTGGATTGTTTTATTTCAAATAGACCCCCGAAATCAACTCCCACTTTCAAAAAAGGTCTTGCAATTGAACCTCTGTCCAATGGAAGAGAACCCATGAGTTGATTCGATACCTTTGCCTTGAACCTATAGCAAGCAGTACAAGCCTTAATAACAGATTTAACAGCTATCATACCATGAATTGGCCAATATCGCAATCTTAAATTTACCAACACAGCTTGAGGACCAGCATGGTACAACTTTTTATGTTCTAACTGAATAAGCAAATTAACAATGTGGTGTTTATTTGGTAACAAAATTGGAAATCGTTTATTAAAATCTAGATTTGCCTTGGATAACCTACCACTAACCCTAAGAGTTCCTTCCTTGTCCAAAAATGGATTTAGACATCGTATTCTGCTATTTTTAAGCCCCTTTTGTATTGTTTCATCGTCATGAGATGCTAACAGTTTAATTTCGCCTCCAAAACACTCAAATTGGACGAGTAGAATGATTTTATGAAGAGCACCTTTTAACTCTTCAACTGTAAGAGGTCCGCGAAATTGATTCTTCCTCGCAAACCTTAGACAATATGCTACAGTTCTGTTCAATCTGTTGAAATTGGAAAACCTATGCCATTCAATCAATGGTTGAAGCTTTACTTGAGAGAGTGCAACTTTTCTCTCTTCTGGTAATGTTTCCATTTTTATAAACTCATTAGAGTCAGAACAAATAATTTCGGAATTTTCAGGAAATGAGGGACCGAGCCACCATAATTTGTTTGGCAAAATATCTGAAGCTGACATGCTAAGAGATATATAATCAGCAGGATTGTCCCTAGAACATATATGTTTCCACTCCATATTTACAGTTAATTCGTGTATTTCCGCGACTCCATTGGCGACAAATGTAGTCCATCGTGCTGGTGATGAATTTAACCAAGATACTACAATACTGGAATCTGTCCAGCCAAATGCGCCACTTTGAACATATAAAATTTGTCGACGAGGTTTCATTTGAATATAGTGCTTTCACATACACACATTCGCCATAAGCTAACATCGAGGCATCTGAGCACCCATGCATTTGAATCTCAGTTATCTAAAATGGTTTGAATAACCAACGGGGAATCTTTAAGTTGGATAAATGATGAAGCTCATTATAAAAATTAGCCCACTTCTGTAAAATGGTAGGCGGCAATTCATCATCCCAATTGACCTTACTAACCCATATCTCTTGCATCAAAATCTTAGCTACAACGACAACTGGACCTACAAAACCTATTAGATCGAACATTTGTGAGATCCGTGATAAAACCAACCAACCTTTTAGTAATTTTTTCTTTATTTTTAACCCCTAAACTGGGTAAGGCAATATTAAATAAATCTTGGCTTGTATGCCATCTTAAACCTAATAACTTGTTGGAGAAGTCTGGATCATTCATCTCAACATTTTTACTATTTTCCTGTATGTCCTCAGAAACCAACAACGACATATCATTGGAAGACCATTTGTGCAACTCGAATCCTCCGGCCCTTAGCATATTAATTAACTGATCCTTAAGTTCTAGTGCCTCTGACTTATCGTTAGTCCCACAAAGAATATCATCTACATAACTCTGATTTAAAACTGCTTTAGAAGCAAGGGGATAAGTTGATGACTCATCATTAGCTAACTGATTTAAACATCGAGTTGCCAAAAATGGAGCTGAGTTTGTCCCATAAGTCACTGTTTGAAGTTCTATGATTTTAAATGATAATTTAGGATCATCCCTCCAAAGAATGTTCTGAAGAAAACGTTGACTTGGATTGATCTTTATCATGCGGTACATCTTTTTAATATCTGTTACCAATACGAACTGAAACGTTCTAAATCTGCACAGTATCTCAAACAACTCTGTTTGGACAGGAAAACCTTTTAACGTAATGTCATTTAATGCCTGGCCTGATGAAGTTTTGTTTGACGCATTAAACACAACCCGAAGTTTGGTGGTTGTTGCCTCATACCTTATAACACACTGATGCGCCAAAAATACCCTATGTTTATTATCCTCAATGCTCGAATCAATGAATTTTCCATGCCCCATGGCGGCATATTCGTCAATGAATGCCTTATACTCAGAAAAATGTTCCGGATTTTTATTAAACCTATTTTCCAATGACTTAAACCTCTTAACAGCTGAATCGACAGAATTACCTACTTTTAAGTAATCGTCATTTTTGCGCATAGGTCAATTGACCTGAAAACTAACGTTCTCTAGCCTTTTATGTGTTTCTTTGAACAGGTTCTCACATAACTTATCATCCGCTGAGACAAATCTTTTATTACTAACCTCTTCTAACTGCCAAAACCTTGAAATAATTTCATCGATAGTTGGAAAATTAGAACAAAGTAAATTTACATTATTATCACTACTCATCACAAAGGATTTTGAAGCACCTCGATAAGAACCTATTGGTGCATTTCCACCAACTAACCACCCCAGTTTGCTATTTTGAAGAACTGTCAATCCTGTTCCTAAGCTTTTCATTTCTGGATATATTAATTGAAAATATAAATCCGCTGAAATCAATGTCTGCAGGCCTATGAAAATGTGGATCCGCCAATTCTATGCCGAAAGGAATTTTAATTCGCTTTGTATCAACTAACACTTGTGGCAATTGACATGTGATTTTATCCAAAATTGCAAATTGTGCATTCATTTGATAATTATTATTGATTTGTGACTCGATTCTTAAATTAACCATTTTATTTATTTGTGTTATATTATCTCCTACTTCCCCGATCTGAAACTTAATATTATGTGATACTACACCTTTAAGACGTTTAAATAAATTGAAAGTAATAAAACTACTTTGAGACCCTGAATCCATTAATGCCCGTGCCTGTACCCTAGATCCATCTGGTGTAATTACATTAACCCATTAGTGCATAAGATCCGATAAATCGGATGTCGTATTTATGCAACCCTACTTTTGTATAAGCCTAAACTGGCTTTTGTAACAGGCGTTAGTGACATGTTTCAGGTGTAAACTTCTTATTTATTTAATTTTTACGGTGCGATAAATGCCTAAAAGAAGTTAAAACTGCACTAAAAGCAACATGGATCCATGGCTCTATTCAACGACACGACAAGGGCAAGTATTTTCGATTTTTTTTTAATTTTTTGACAACGTCGACCTCAAAATTAGTGGAATTTGTATGTGTAGTAAACCACCTGACATGATCGAGTAGTAATCTGCTCATAAATTTACAATATTATGTAAATATGTGAGCCTACAATTGAAATCCGATATATCGGATTGTATGCTTTATTGCCAACTTTTTCCGTATGCGAGCTATCAAAGATAAATTGACACTTTTTATATATGTGTCATAGTCTCATTGTGAAATACGTCACACTTCTTAAAAAACCTAGTTATTTCATGATTTCATGGAATTCCCCAAATTAACTCGACTTTTCCGGAAGTGACGTATTTGACTATTTCACCACGATAGAACAATTATATACTTATAGGAAGCGACAAGGAAACTGTTTTTGGGTTAGGAGGTGATAACAGTATCACCTCCTAACCCAAAAACAGTTTCCTGACAACGACTTCCAGAATACCTCCTACTAAAGGATTTAAATTATTTTTCGACAACTACCTTTCGAACGTTAGCCTATTTCGGCATGACATTTGACACAACTTGGTTACTGCGCGACTGGCACTATTCACAACAATAAAAATTGCTGTAGTTCAATCTTTACTATTCCAAAAATATAATAGTGGCATGGGCGGCGTTGACAAAATGGATCAGTTGGTAGCCAAATATAGAACCAGAATGTGGTAGTCTATATTTTGTTACTTGCTGGATGTTTCAGTAACCAATGCAGGGCTGTTGGTGAAAAGGATATGTCCTATAGAAAAAGATTGTGATTCTTTGATAAATTTTCGAAGAAGCCTAGCAAACTGTCTCATCAAAACACACGGCACTCAGCCGATGAAAGGAAAAGTACTACAGAATTCAGGGAACGATGTTCGTTACCATGGTCGCGATCACTGGCCAGACTATGTAAAAACTGAAAGATTGTGTAGAAATTGCGGGAGTAAGAACAAATTTATTTGCCCCAAATGCCAAGTTGGACTGTATCCAAAACATTGTTTCAAAAATTATCATACATTTTAATTTCTTTATCTAGTCAGTTTGCATACAATCCGATATATCGGATGACCTGTATTTTTTGTTTTTGGTAAGAAAAAATTAATTTTTGATACATTTCCTTTATGTTGTAATAAAATATGTCAGAATTCATAAAAATAACATTATTTTTAATCTTGCTAAACTTTATGCACTAATGGGTTAACTTGCGCGGTTGCTAATAAAACATGTGACTTTGGTGTATTAGAAAAAGCTACAATATTCTGCTGCATCTCACCAAAACATTGATCAGCTTTTATTGCACCCATATCGGTACCATGAGATATGCCTACAAAAATATTATCGTCTTGTGTTTCTTCTAAAATACCTAAATGTGTACCTTGATTTGGATTTGTATGTAATATACCTTGACCTTTTGTATCTTGCTGTAAACCTAGGCGAGATCCATTTCCCTTATTAATTTCTTTATTATATCCATCATTTCCCTTAATTTCTTTATCCTGGTGTAATAAAATGTGATGTCTTCCATTGCATACCTGAGATCCCTTCGACTTACAATGTGAAACATTATGCCCTTGACCCAAACACTTATAGCATAGATTGTTAAGTTGGGCAATATTTATTTTTTCTGTTAACGGAATTCCAGAAAATTTGAAACATTTAATCAATCTGTGCCCCTCCCTATTACAAAATCTACATTTAATTTTTTGGTCAAGTAAATTTTGTTGACCTAAAAGTGCAGTTTTAAAAATGTTACCTTTGCAATCCCTTAAATTTGTGCCCTCACCTTTATAGGAATCAAACTGAATGTTTTATAAAGCAATGGACCTTTTTTCTAAAAAATCTAGAAAATCATCAAGAGTTGGCAACGTTGTAGAAGCCGCAGATGTTTGCTGAGCGAGATTTTTCTCCAACTCGTATGCTTTGTGTGTTTGAAGATCTAATTTCTGTGTAAAAATAAAAACTAGAAGAACATCCCATTGCTTAACTGACAGTTTAAGCGCTTTAAGTGAATTTACATGTTGCCTAATGTGAGTCAAAAATGCCCTTAACTGTTTTCCAGTAACTTTTGGTATAGGAGGTGTATCTAGCATACCTTTTAAATGTTCATTTATAACTACCAATTTGTTGTCAAACCTATTTTTTAATATATCGATAGCACTTGCATAATTATCATTTGTTAATGGCAAATCGGTAATTAAATTTGAGGCTTCCCCCGACAAAGCACCTTTCAAATAAAGAAACTTTTGTACGTCATTTAAACTTGTGTTATTATCAATAATAGCCATAAAAAGATCAAAGAAAGTTTGCCACTCCTCAATTTTACCCGAAAATGTAGGAGTTCGCAAATTTGGCAACAGCATTATTTTGAGCAACCGATGTGCGTACAAGACCTTAGAAGTTAGAACTACCCTGAGGATTAACTGCAGCAGACAATTCTTTAACTTTCGCTATTATTTTAGAAAGTAAATTTAAATATTTTGCTTCTACTTCTTGCATATCTATAATTTAATTTTCATCTAACTCCTCAATACTTTTCTGTACTTGACAATAAGATTTAAAACTTTTTTGCAAATATGTTTCCCTGGTTTCATACTCACTTACATCTATTATAGAAGTTTGATTTTGCACTACAAACTTTTCTAACCTAGTTATTTTGCGTTTAAATACGCCCCTTTGTTTCTTTAAAACATTTTTTAGTTTCTAAATATCTGAACCTAATCTATATAATATATTATAACTTTATTATAATACTAATTATTTATTCAGTGTGTCGACCTTTGACTACTGACCGAAGCAAATACTATTTATTACAATACTACGAAAATACTAAGCCCTTTAAAGTTATTAATCCTTAGCGTTGATACCTTGTGTTACATTAAACAATTTCTAAGCAAGTTAGCCTTTTGTTTTGCTTAAAAAATATTGCATAATGTACCCTAATTAACCATAAATGGAGTACGCCTGCCTTTAAAAATATCTTATTTAATAAATATTTTGTTTAACTGTTCATTTCCAAATTCACAAAAATTATTTACGCGCACTTTGTAGATCTTGCAACAATCACCGCCTTGTTTATATTCATAAATAAATAGGAAAGATCTGACCTTGTAATGATCAGCTGAAACCACCTTTGTTTGCAGGACCCGTCCAAGTTTTCGTCAACCATTATCCTATTTCCCATTTCAAAACGCCAATAATCCGGTTCGTTTGGACCAAAATGTGCCTTCCTATTGGACTGTAATTTTATTTTTTTCGCCGAAGTTCACAGCTTTCTCATTTCCCAATGAAAATCCATTTTTTATGGAATTACTGTGCAATCACTTTATTTAAAAGCATAAATAGCACATTACAAAAAATAACATAATAAACTTAGTGACTAAAAACAATTGGCGGGATGCCCTCGGACACAGCACAAAGGGCGCCCGCCCACCTGACGATTATAAGCAGTGAAGACCTAAACTTAATCTCTCTTAATTCGAACTGAACTCTCTTCTCACGGTTAAAATTGTTGAAATTGTATATCTTAAAACAACAACGATTCAGCAATCAACATACAGAGAAGTATTTGATGAAGCTGCGCTACGTGACGGTGTTATCGGTTTCAAAGAATTAAAGTGTGTTTATTAGAGCGGATCAGATTTCATGAACGGAAATTTGGCTATTAATTTTATCTTGAAAGATTAAATAAAATACTGGATTATACGAATAGTGTGTTTACCCTGCAACAATATGTTTTTGGTTTAGTATTTGCTCATTACATATAACTTGAAGTTTGAATTAGGGCGTTCATCAACCGGATGTGTAAACATCGCAGTGCCCTGGTTATCATGGAAGCTGGGGCAACGCAGCTTCCTTAATGCAAATGCTTTATTATTAATTAATTCGTTAATGATAGTAAAAATAATATCTCTATTTGAAATTTCTGTATTAGCAACAAAGTTTCTCATTTGAATCCGAACGCTCTTGTTCTCTTTTGTCAGCCAACGCTACATCCAAACCGCGTACTAGAATCTGAGCATGCTTTCATTACCTGATTACCCCGTATAAGCAAAGGCGCCCACGCGTCGTGTTTCTCGTTGAAGCTGCAATTTTCCAGCTTACGGAGCTAACGTAATTTTGCATTTGATTCCGTTGGGACCACGCGTGTCTAGAATCATTTAAATGCGCATTTTTTCCGGCAGCCTGTAAGTTGAATTTCGATAGATTATGGTGACTTTCGCGCTCAATGATTTCAGTGTTGCCGGTATTTCGGGATCAGTGTTGCCGGTACTTTGGGAGCAGTTTTGATTCCTAGGGGTTCATGCGACTGCATTGTATGTAGTACTATGTAGTTTAGTAAATCGAGGATTCCAACATTACAGTTTTGAAGAACAATGGCAAATTATTTCAAGAGGTAGACCAACTCCAGTTCTTAAGAACTTAACAAAACAAACTAAATCCTACCTGACATTTTCAAAAAGAAAAATTATAATATGTGTGAGTGGCTGACTGGTTGCGACAAAAAATCTGTATTATTTTATGTGTCATGTATTTTATTTTCGAGTGAAAAGAGCTTATGGAATAAGACCGGTTTCTGTGATTTGAACAATTTACATAAGCTAATTAAAAGACATCACAGTAGCAAAACGCATATACAGGCTATCATAAAAGAGAAAACTTTCGGTAAAACAAGAATTGAGCATAATATGTTAGATAGCCAACAAAAATTAGCGGTACAGTAACACAGCGAACAAATAAAAAAAATCGTGAGCTGCTCAAAAGGATGATAAACGTAGCTTGCTTGTTTGGAAAACATGAGCTATCTTTGCGGGGTCATTCTGAATCTGGGAGCTCAATAAATGGAGGAAATTATATAGATATTTTTTATCAAAATATGACGAAGTTTTAAAACTACATCAGGAAAATTCAACAAGGTTAAAAGGAAGGTACAACTTAATTCCTCTTATTTTAAATGTGGGGAAATTTATTTTAGAAAAAAAATGAGATAAACGAAGCATCATATTGCTTTTATTTTAGATGAGACTACTGATCTAATAATAGTTAATTATCGAAAATCGTCCGGTATGTGACAAAATAAGGCCAAATAATAGAAAGATTTCTTGGTTTTGTTGATGTCTCAATGCAACGAACCGGTATGGCATTGCTCAATCGACTACCGAAGATCTTGATTGCTGCTCAAAATTAGTAGGCCAGAGCTATGATGGAGCATGGAGCAGCAGTCATGGCAGGTCAATTAAGGGGCTGTAGGCTAAAGTTAGAGAAGCATACGCATCAGCCCTTTTTATGCATTGTATGGCATATAGATTAAATTTGGTGATACAACAATCTCTCAATAAAATAAAATAATGTAAAATATTTTTTTCAAACGTTAAGCGGTTTAGCAGAATCTTTTTCGAAATCTTGGAAACGATCAACTGCATTGGATCAAGAGGTTCATAAAAGATTACCAAGGGTAGCCCCCACTCGTTGGAATTACTATGACAGACAAGTAGACGCAGTTTTTGAATATCGGCTACCGCTTATTATCTTCTTTCAAAAAATAGTGGACAGCAGACAGGATTGGGATAATGAAACAGGTGTTTGCTCAACCGGATATTTAAATATGCCACAACGAGAAACTGATTTTAACCTTCTATTACTCATTTTCTCGCAAATATTTCCATTCTGTGATAATCTATTTAGCGTCCTACAACGTAAAATAAGTGATATAAATTTTTGTGTAAAAAAAAATTCAAGATTTCAAGTCAGTAGTTTTGTCTAAAAGGGAACAATTTGATGAATTTTCGCTTAAATTCGAAAATTTAGGAATTTTGTCTAGAGAACCGGAGAGAAAAAGAACACGAACTGAAGATACTGTAGACAAACAGAAAATAATTCAAAAACTCAAGGTACTAAACTGTTCTACGAAATCATCGGCAATATTTCGGCTCACATATAGAGGATAGATTGGATAGGTATAAAGACTTTAAAAGTCAACTTCAATGAAATTAATACACTTTCAGAAGAGGCTTTTGATTCCTCCGGTTTAACCGAAAGTTGATAGTAAGACTATGTTTAATTATGTTTCTAGTTAGGATAATGATCTCTTATTTCGCATTTTACTCGCGTTTCTGTAAAAATATATATCCAATATATTAGTTCCTAGATAAAATAGCGAGGGGATATTTTTAATTATAATGAAACAGTTAATATTTTTATGCTTTTGGTAGGTGAATTGGTGGAATAAATTCTATAGTTAAATAATATTTCTAGTTCAGATAACGCTTTTATTATTTCGTACTTTACAAACTTGTTTTGTCAAACATTAAAACGAAATGGATCAGTCTTTAATTAGTTAGTTTCTGGACAACATGGCGAAGGAACGATTATTAAATAAAACACTAGCTACGCGAAAATTTCATACATTTTACCGGGTTTAATGAATATAACTGTCTAAGAGCCAGTGAAATTTTCAGTGATGATTTACTTAAGGCCTATTTTTTGAGACGATGTTGAGGGGGGCATCATAACTAAGTATCATCCGTGAGGATTAGGCCGAATTCCAGTGGTAGGGGGCGGCAAAAATGCATCTTGTTATTATTTAGTTAAGGTTGAATTTGTTTTAATTTTTCCTTTGATAGCCCACAAACATCGATCTAATATTGGCTGAACGATTGGCCAGTCTTAAGAGGGTGGCAAAGCAACATCAACATGCCGTGGGAGCATTGTTCTTTTTAGTATTTAGTTAAACTTCATTTTTTAGCATGTTCTTGTGACAACTATTCCAAGTGTATGTGCCAATTGGCAGAATAAAATGGCGGTCGTAACTACCTGGCAGAACGATTTGAATGTGCCGTGTGCGCGCCCTGAGTTCGTACCCTCGGCCGCAGATTAATTTGTATTAACGAATGTTTCAAATATAAACAATAATTTCTATACAAAAAAAGGTCTCTTGACATTTTTTTCGTATAATGATAAGTTTCTGCGATATAGTGAAAATAAAAACAATCAAATATTTTTGCAGAGAATAAGATTCCGATACCTTTCAAAGAAAATTTCGTTTTCTAAAAAAAAGCTTTCTTAATAACGTAATTTCGGAGATAAGGTGAAAATATAGGATTTGCTTTTCGGGTTTTGGAAAAATATAGTCAGTATCAACTGAGAAATGCGATTGCCAAGAAATAATTACAGAATTAAAAAAAAAATCGTGATTAATAAAGCTTCATGCTCCAGATGGAAAAAAAATCATTGTGAATATAAGGTAGAAACATTTATATATTCTTGGATTATATCAAAAATGTTCCAAGGCAGGAAATACATGAAATAAATAAAATATATTTAAAAAAAATATGGAAATTAATGATTGAAAAAGAATTAATAAATCCACCATCTCTCAATCAGTTAACAAAAACATATTAAAAAATCAGTCGAATGAAAAAAAATCGAATTAAAGTTGAGTGAATGGGTATCGAATGTCCCTAATATAGTATTTTACAAATAAAAAGTCATAACGTAGTACGTGAATTAAAAGAATATATAATAGATTTGTTTTTATAGAGAATTAATTTAAAAATATTTTTATTTGATAAACAACATGAAGTAATACATAACAAAAAAAAGCAGATTCTTCGATTTACTTATTTCTTTTTTTAACATTGCAATCATTAATTTCGACGTTTCTTGAAATATATTTTATTTATGTCATGTATTTCCTGTCTCGGAACATTTTGATATAATCCAAAAAAAGTATAAATGATTCTAGATATAGTCACAATTTTTTTTTATCTATCTGGATAATCACGATTTTCTCAAAAATATTTGTAAATTTTTTTTGGCAATCGCGTTTTTAATTATTATGATAATACAAATACAATAATATACATAATTTGTGGTTCTCAGTCGATACTGATTATATTTTTCCGAAACCTGAAAGGAAAATTGTTTATTTTCACTTTATCTCCGAAATTATCTGAGATACAAAATTTATCAAGAAAGCTTTTCTTTAGAAAATCAAATTTTCTACAAAAAGTCGTATTCTCGTATCTAGCATAGTTCAAAAATATTTGCGTTTGAATGTAAAAAATATTTGATTTTTTTTTATTTTCACTATATCGCAGAAACTAAGCAATATGCGAAAAAATGCCAAGAGACCGATGTGTCTGTTATTTTACAAGTCAGTCAGTGCCTATTACTTTGTTTGTGTGATCTACTGTATATAGACATCTGATGTTGGCAGCTAATTCAGCTATAGTGTCGTGATTGGGATGTGTGCTGTGAATTTGTACTGATGAATGTGTACTGTGCGTGATTTCAGTGTAGGTTGCAGTGGCGGACTAAGGGGGGGGGGGGGGGGGCTAAGGGGCTTTAAGCCCCGGGCGTTGAAACTAGAGGGGCGACGCGGGCTGAACATTAGGTCAGGAGAAAGGTTATTCTCAGTTTTGATGCAAATGAATAATTATCAAAGAAATTCCCTAAAGCAAGAAAATCATAATGCACTTGCTATTTTATGCATTAACAGTGATCCCTTGGAAGAATTAAATTTTGATTCAATATTGATGAATTTGCCAGACAAATCAAGAAAAGTAAATGTATCAGGTTTTTTTTTTGAATAACTACATGGATAGCCAGTTTTCTTCATTTTGTGTGTAAAAGCTTCTTTAACACCGTTGGGTGTGATTTGAAACTCGATGAAACAGAAACAGAAAGGCTCGATGATACGAAAAAATCGACACGAATAATTAGATATAGATCTAGAGGATGTAGCCTGCGAGAGAATGAGATAGAACACAGTATACGCATATTCACGGCTCCTAAACGATACAGCAAGGAGTAAAAATGCGGTGGTGCGGTTGGTGTTGTGTTGTGAAGATCAGGGGGTGATACAAATTTGCCGCGCTCTTTCAATTCAAAGCACATACTTGGGTGATATGATTGTAAAAAAATGATGGTTTGCATTAAGAATCGTATGTAGATAGATTCAAGTTTAGTTTAAGTTAATTAAACATAAATCATGCCGAATGTATCAGAATTTTAATTATCCATGTCTACCGCCCAGTTAATTGCTTTCAACAGGTCTGTTGGTGCAGTGGTCAGACCTTCTGCTTGTCATTCGCACGGCCCGGGTTCGATTCCAGTAGATGGTTTTTTTTATTGTATATAGTGTTTAACACGTAGACTGCCGCACTAGAAAAAAAAATGCGGCTTCACGGGTTTTATTAAAATTTCGAACTTTAAAGGATATTTCTCTAAAATCGTACTAAGTCTGAATGCTCTCTACATAAGTTTACCTTCCGGGCCACGCTCTATGAGATTCCGTATACAGACCATGCAAGCGTGAATCGCCTATTATGCACGAAGCGTCAAATCAGGAGAGGTGCTAGAATTATATATAATTCACGCGGCCTACAGAGTACCAGGCTGCGTGAATTGTATTTTATTCACATGGCAGTCTACGTGTTAATATTGCTCTGCTGAAGTCTTCACTTCTATCGTGCAGTCTTAAGCACGCATCTTTTCTTATTTTTATAACTGTTCCTGGGTTATGTTAAATTATTTCTATTTTTGTTAATTTTGTTTAAATATTTTCGTTTAATTTAGTTTTTGTTGGTTGAACATATAGTTTAAATATGAATATGTGTATATTATTTTATTAAACTTAAATGTTAACTATAAATATTTAAAATTGCCTTAATTCCCAGTTTTAATCTTTAAATGGGCCTTGATATGTCGAATTTCCGAATTAAAAAAAATTACAATTACATGTGCGTGAAACTTAAAAAGATTCTGATGGGGGTAGGGGCGGCAGAGATTGGTAGCCCCGGGCGGCATCTAGAGTTAATCCGCCACTGGTAGGTTGTGAAAACTAACGTAATCGAATGGCACTTTGTATGTGCTTCCAAAAAAAATGGGGCCAGCGAATGCTGTAAGATCGGAACATTCTGTCTTTCAACTCTGTCAAAGTAGTTGCCTACCAGACGAGAGTTAAAAGACTCAAATGTCTCTAAGCCCGTGTCGCGGTGGAGGATTGACCCTCTCACGCACCTGGGCGCATCTAATATGATTCTTATCACTTTATTCTCTACTCTTTCATTGGTAAGGAGCTGGTTGTCGTGACATATGCTCCATGTGGGGCTCGCCTAAGACAATACAGAACGTATAAATGTCTTGTAAAGTAAAATTTTTGTCCTTGCATTTAGCTTGCTTCTCTTGTTGAGTAGCGGGTTAAGAGCGGCTATTTGGCTGTTAGCTTTGGCTATTGTGCGCTTGGTGTTTTGCGCCCAATTTAGCCTTCTGTCATATATCAGGCCTAGATATTATATATAAGTAATCTTTGACCCGGCTAAACTGATCGTGGTTTCAGGAGTGGCTAAACAGGACTTCGAAAAGAAAACTGCCTGAGTTTTCCCCGGGTTCAGCTTAATTTTACAGTCCCGCAGCCACTTTTCGAGGACGTTAATGTGCCGTTTTAGCCTAGGTGTTATTAGGCGAGGCTTCTTGGATGTGCCTGTGATCGCCGTGCCATCAGCAAACAGATAGAGCTTTGTGAGAGATGTTTTAGGAATATCATGGGTGAAGTTGTTATAAAGAGCCGACGACAGTGGAGGGCCCTGGGGGACTCCTGCTCTGACGGGCTTCAGCTCAGATTCTACCTGGTCTAAGGCGACTACGAAAGATCTGTTTTGCAGGTAAAATTGCACCACTTTGACAAGTTGGTTTGGCATGCCTAACCTAATCATTTTCATGACCAGGCCGTCATGCCAAACCTTATCGAAAGCCTTTCTGACATCGAGGAATATCGCGCCAGTATGCCAACGTTTGTTGAAGCCCCTGAGGATGTCAGAGGCTAGTCGTACCGTCTGGTTAGTTGTACTTAGCCCTGCCCGGAAGCCGAACTGTTCCGGGGGTAGGGCCTGCGTATTGTCTAGGAATCTGTCGAGATGTTTGAGTATCATCTTCTCAGCCACCTTGCCAAGGCTTGAAAGAAGGCTTATAGGCCGGTAGCTACTTGCCTTATTAGGGCTTTCGCGACCTTTCTTGATCAGTATGATCTTGGCCTCCTTCCAAGAGCTTGGAAAGTGGCCAAGAGTGATAATTGAGTCTGTGATTTTTATCAAGTTCGTGAGTATGTTGTCTGGTAGTTTTTTCAACGTTTGGTTAGTTATGGGGTCAAGCTTTGGGGCTTTTCCTAGGTTAGTCTGCCGCACAATGTCTTGGACGTCAGTCAGTGCGGTTTTCGGGATCTGATTTGCGCCCGCAGGCATGAACGCGAAAATCTGAACAGTTCGTTTGATTTTGTCATGTTTAGCCGTGTGGCCGTCTGTGTTTTCACTGAACTGTTCACAGAGAAGCTCTGCAAACAGTTCAGCTTTGTCTTGTGGGTCTGAGTACGTGACATTGTCGTAATGTGACGCAACGGTTTTCTGCAGCCTCTTGTAAGTGCTCTTGTCACTAAAACAGAGCTTTATCCACAATACCGAAACAGAATTTTTGCACTCGTCGCGCGTTTCGCTAACCATGTTAGCATCATCAGGAGATGATTAAGACT
>MU185253.1:33482-78715 GCA_016904865.1 Pissodes strobi | reverse complement strand
GCGCGTTTCGCTAACCATGTTAGCATCATCAGGAGATGATTAAGACTAAGTCTTAATCATCTCCTGATGATGCTAACATGGTTAGCGAAACGCGCGACGAGTGCAAAAATTCTGTTTCGGTATTGTGGATAAAGCTCTGTTTTAGTGCATGTTGCCGAAGGTTCCAAACCCCAACATAGTTGCTCTTGTCAGTTTGAACACTGAGTTGTCTTCGTGAGTCAAAGTTTGAGTTTTGTTAGTCCAATCCTCGCTCACTTTGTCCGAGATCGCATCCTTGACTCTTTGAATGAGACCCATTTTTCGGGAGAATTAAATTTCCTATAATTACCATACAACTTTTCCGTATCCCTTATAGTTGATATTCTCGAATGAAAACAAAATTTGTGTAATTTTCAACTCGCATTTCCATCGAATGGATATTAAAAAACCTGCTCCAAAAGTAAATGCACGTCTGTTATTTCTAAAAAAGAACCAAATAAATTAAAAAAATATTGTTTATATTTAAAACATTCATAATACAAATTATTCTGCGACCGAAGGCACGAAGTCAGGGCGCGCATACGACACATTCAATCGTTTTGATAGGACCACCGCCATTTTGTTTTGCCAATTGGCACATACACTGGCAATAGTTGCTACAACGACATACGAAAAAAATGAAGCTTAACTAAATAATAAAAAGTTCATTGCTTCCACGACATGCTGGGGATGTTTTGCCACCCTCTTAAGACTGGCGAATCGTTCGCCAATATTAGGTCGATGTTTATGGGCTATCACAGCCACCTTACGACTGCAATCCGAGCTAATCCTCACGGATGATACTTAATTATGCCACCCATACCACGCTAAATCATCACTGAAAAATGTCACTGGTATAATATGAGTTATAGATAACGTTTTCATTATTTCATTTAATACGCAAATTGTCCAATCATCGGCTTAATAGATAATTCTTATCTGGACATTTCTCAAACATCAGGACAGTTAATAAAATACAGATTGAGAAATTGAAATTATCATATATTTTTCATCTAAGAGTTGATAGCATAGTCAATTTGCTGTCAATTTCTCAATATTTAAAGCTGTACAGTTTGTACAAAAATGTCGATAGTATGAAGGACATCGTAGTGAATACTAGGCAAATTCTTCTCCGTTAAAAAAAAAAAGGTCAATATGAATTGTTATGTTTTCGCAAACGGGTTATTGGGTGTCGTTGTTTAATCTCTCCACTGCCCGGCATATGGATTTGGTTATTTCTACCAATATGTTCGTCTCTTTCATCGAATCCTTGTTTTCTTCCAAAAATGCTATACGATATATTACCGAATTCTCTTGCAGACCACAGCGATATATATTAAATTTTGCTATTATTAAAATATTTTTTTTAAATCATGCATTTGTATTGTAGGCATTGCTCACAAGACTTGTCTGAACAAACTGTGTGATCCTGTGGAAACCGAGAAAGTAGAAATAACCGATCTAATGATATGTGCGCCCTGGGCCCAAGATACATTTGGTTGTTTAACGAATGGAATTGATCATACACCTTGCTGCAAAGAGAGAGGCCTACCGGATATTTGCCAGCAACTTTGCACTGGAAACGTCTCCAGCCTTGATTTTAATTATTTTAAGTAAGTATGAAATATAATTTCTACGGATCATTATCCTCCTAGTAGTCCTAGTTTAATATTATAAGTAGTCCTAATTTCTAACTTCGGGAATAAATGATCACTAGGAAAATTTGTTTGAAGACTTGATTTTTGACTATTTTCACTGATGCCGCCAAAGCAGTATTTGAGTTTAGGCAATAAATCGGATTTTTCTCTACAAATACTTAAAACTTATTCGCAGAATTTTTGAGATTGTAACTATTGGCAGCAAAACCTTGCAGGTGTTAAGAATCTGCAATATTGCAGATGCATAACTTTCTGCAACTTCACTCTATATCTGCAATTTATCTTTTGTACTATTTTAGATGCTTACGATACATGGGTGAATACACTAACTGCCTCCTTCAGGGTTACGGAGTTCTGCCCAGCGCTCCTACTCAAGTACACATAACAAACGTAGAAAGTGAATTTGCCCTACTGCATTGGTCATCGCCAAAAACGCTAGGAGATACTGTCACCAGTTATAATGTTCATATTAGACCAGCTAATTCGGGCGAAGACGAAGATGAACCAGAGTTCAAAGTATGTAATCTCCCTACAACTTCATTAAAAAATGATATAAACTTATTCAATAAATGCTGGTTTGTATCCTATTGTCGAAAACTAAGATCTTAGGAGTTATGTTCATTTAAAGTTTATTTTGATATTTAACATATCCTGGATACTATGAGAATATTTTTGTGACTTCACTGATTTGAAATGCCTGTCCTATGATTCCCACGTTTTTCATCATTAATTTAATTTTATTATTAGCTGTCAAAAAGTTTTCGGAATATATCAAATATGTTGTTAGTTTAATTTATAAAATTATTCGCATATTTATCACTATTTGTAGATATGGCTGTATTTACTAATTCTTTGATTATTCTGTCTTTCGTGAGCAGCCTAATAATATACATTATTTCTGATGAAATATAAAATTAATTCGTATAGTGTCTCGGAAAATTGACGCTTCATGAATATTTTCCTGCCAATCAACAGTAATGCTTTATGAAAAATACAAATATTTTAATCATCAAGTTTAGCGTATATGTAGAAAATATGACGTAGGTACTGATCTGTCCAAAAATTTTTTTCTACCGCATGAGTTAATATTTTCTGTCAATTTAGCATTTTAGGTGCATTTTGCTAAATTATTCTATACATAATATATAAACATGGCTAAATGGCTATGAAACCCGATGTGAATTTTTGAACCCTTAAACGGCTTTCCAATTTATTTTACAACAAAATTATATTAGAATCTTTTACACACAGACTCACACAACAAATTTCATTATGATCTAATACGCCAGTTGCATTATTAAGTTGATAGGTTTCGATTGCCTACCCCTGAAATTGCAATCGTCAGTTTTTCCAAATTTTGATAACGCACAATTTTATAAATAACACTTTTAATGTGACACCATATGAAGAAGTGGTTTTATGAAAGATCAGGAGAAAATACCTAGCTGGCAAATGTATGGAGTAACTTAGTCCGATTGTGCGTCCATCGAAAATGTTTTGGACATATTCCCTTACTTCATTTAAATTGTGCGCAGGACAAATATTCATTTGAAACCAAACATCTTCATTCTTAGGAGCAACTTCTTCTAATACATGTCAAATTTGACATTGTAAATGTTCCAAAAAAGTTTCTGTTCCCAAATCTTGCTCCAAGAAAAGGTACAATAATCTGATATCCAAATATACCCGCTCAAACATGTGCATTTTGAGGGTATTTCGAGTCCTTGCTTGTATAAGCCTGTGTTCATTTTCTTTACTCCAGTATCTAAAATTTTGAACGTTTGGTTCGTTATTTAATGTGAATATGCATTCGTCTGTAAAACAAATAATGCGTAAAAATCCCCTATCGTTTCCGTTCTTTCCATATCTTCAAATCGAAAATCTGCTCTTCAGATCTCATCACCTTCCCTCAATTTCTGATGTTTTTGATATTTATACGGATGATACTTATACTTTCTTGAGCTTTGCCATCGAATTTATCATTATTTTGTCCTAAGCAGTTGGATTTATTAACAATATTTTGGACTGTTGTTTTGCTTGGTCTGTCAGGAAAAATCGCAGGGAATAATTCGGATACTATTCGAGAAATTTATTCCATGTAGCACCACTTAATCATTGTTATCTTTTCTTGAATACTGTAGAACATGTTGAAACTAATAGAAAATGAAACGTCTATTAAAAGTTGACATGATATTCTAAATTACTGGCGGTTTCATTGCGGTATAGACCGCAATTCTATCGACAAAAAATTGGGGTCACATACATCTTGGAATAGTATATTAAGTCAATGAATAAAGAATAGGAAGGAAGGAGCAAAATACATATTGACATTAGTCCCGATTGGTTCTTGCATATGGCGACCCAGATTACCAGTGACGTCTCCTAAAACGATTGCACAACAAAAAAATAAATATTTATGCTATGTATTTATATAGTTTTTTTTATTTCTTACTGGTACAGTGATCTCAAAAAAAGTTATAATTTATAAATATTGCCAACATGTATTTAAAAATACGTGCGTTTTTTGCGGATCTTTTAAATGTTTTAACTTTGCTAAATATTTTAGGTATATTCGAAATATAAAAATTAAATTCCTTAGGATAAATTTCAGATGTGTAGACTTCATTTTATTAGCTAAATACCTATATAAAGAAATCTTGAAGAAAAAGTGGTGTGTGAACAATTTTGTTTTAGCTATACCTAATATGTTCTATGTTTTCCCATTAATTTTTTGGAAAATTATACCTGTTTTCTAGGTTAATAGGTAAGGTGAAGTTTTAAATAAAAAACATCACCAGTTGACAATTATTCTAAATTACATGAATGATTATTACATGATGCTAACGAGGTATGTAAAAAGCAGCACTTATCCGGAAAAGAAACGGAACTTTCTGTTTTTTTATTTTGATAATTTTTGTATATAAATGTTAATGTAAACATATAAGTTAGGCTCCTGAAATTTACATACAGAAGTTTAATTTTCATATTTGAAATGGAAAGGTATCAAACATAATGTTAAAAATGTTATCCGTTAAATCCTACAGCTTGCCTTTAAAATAACACTAAAATATCTAATAAATTAGTGGGCCTTAAGATATTTTGTAAAATTGTTTGTAAAATGATGTCATTTACGATTTTTTTCTGGGATTTTTCTTGTCAGTAATGCTTTTTTAGTACTTAAACGACTGAGTAAATAAAATGAAAACGAATTTTTGCAAATTTGGAGTTGGATTCGTTTTAAATAAGGCATGACAGTATATATAGTATATTATATTATATGACTCATCCTGACGTTATGTTTGGATGCTTCCCACGTTTTGATGATATTTCTTGTGTTTAAAGCTATTTTTTGCGATTTACTTTCATTTGAAACATTGTTTATTTCTTTAGTAATATTATTGTAGATATTGCGTTAATTCATATAGTGTTTAATTATATATTTAATGGTAAAAGTGTGTATTTTGGATTAAAGAAGCAAAGTAAACATGGTTAGTTGTGCAGCTTGTGGCCCTTCTAAAACTCCAACAAATTCAGAACTTGGGATAACATTTCATCGGTAATTAGGTACATACTTTACGCCTTATTTTTCGGGTTTTTACCATTTAATAAAGCAAAATAATTATAAATTCTCTAATTGTTAACAAATAGGTGACAGATCTAATTATGGGCGTACCCGTAAAAAATATATCATTAAAAATCAATTTTTGCAAGAACATTGGACAGTGCTAAAGGTAAAACTTTTCTTTTATACTTGACATGTTAAATAAATTGCTAAAATTAGTTATTTGAATATATTTGGGCATTTGAAATGCAAAAATAAGCAAAATATGGTTAGATAATAGTGGGGTAGTTTTTAAGTGTGCCTCTTATTAAAACAAAATATGTACTACCTAATTTTATTGAAGAAGCACCCTTCAAAACTAACGCACTATTCTCTAACCATATTTTGCTTATTTTTGCATTTCAAATGCCCAAATATATTCAAATAACTAATTTTAGCAGTTTATTGGCAGTGTAAACTTTAACAGGTCAAGTATAGAAGACAAGTATTATTTTTAGCACTGTCCAATATTCTAGCAAAAATTGATTTTTAATGCTATATTTTTTAGGGGTACGCTCATGATTAGATCTGTCACCTATTTGTTGACAATTAGACAATTTATAATTTTGCCTAATTAAATGGTAAAATATAGAAAAATAAGAGGTAAAATACCTACTTACCGATGAAATGTTATCCCAAGTTCTGAATTTGTTATAGTTTTCGAAAGAACACAAGCTGCACAAGTAACCATGTTTACTTTGCTTCTATAGTCCAAAATACACACTTTTACCACTAAATATCTATGTAAATACTATATGAACAAACGCATTATCTAGAATAATATTACTAAACAAATAAACAATGTTTCAAATCAAAGTTAATGGCAAAAAATAGCTTTTAACACAAGAAATACTATCAAAACGTAGGAAGCACCAAAAAATAATGTCAGAATGTGACATATTATGGTTCCTCCGCAGCCTCCTCGATGTCACAGGAGTTCGTCGCATGTATTAAGTGTCAAACGGCGCATAAGCTCCTTCCTTTCTCTTCTTTATTCTTTGATTTAAGGAGTCTTAACGAAAATAAAAACTTTGGGCCCTATGCCGTACATTTTGCATTTTATGGAAAAGTGAAAATCCATACCCCAAGTGGGGATAAATTTCTCAAATATTTTTGAACGGCTTCTTGAAATTTAGTTAGTGCTTACAACTGTGATCAATATACTCTGAATGTCGTACAAAAATAATGGAAAAAAAAAGAATAAATTTTTCATTTTCGGAAAACTGACCTCTGGTATAAACGTTATAAGATTCTGTACGGGTTTTGTGAAATTAATTTTCTATATTGTTAAGGATTTATTATTTCGCTATGCCGTATAAATTAGTGTAGCTCTGGGGTAGTAAACGAGAAATCAACCCCCTCCCTTAGACCTTGACTCTGTACGACATAAGTTGTAAGATATTTAATGACATCTAAAATATTTTTAAAAAGTTGAGCCGTCTAAAATTTGCAACTGATATTAATATAAATAAATAAACTACCCTCAGGTAAGGGTGAAAGGTAGATTTTTTTCGGGGTAAAATCATTTGATACTTACTGTACGGCAATCAATTTTTAGGCCAATATATATATATAAGAACTATTCCTGTGCTTAGTAGCCGAACAAAAATATTGGTGATCATTAAAAAAATAAAGTAGTAGAAAAGAGTGGTTTTCAAAAATTTAAACAATTTAAAAAAATCTCTAATTTTTATAAAATAATTTGAATTTTAATATTATCATCATTTTGCTTTATTTAAGTGTAAAACAATACAGGAAAACATATGCCGTACATTTTCATCTTTAGGACTTCCCATGGTAGTTAAATTTTTTAATGTAATTTACATAATCCTTAAAGCTGACTAAATAATGTACGGCATTTGCATAGTATCATTGGTGATTACGTCCATTTTAAATGAGGCTGAAGATCAGGAGAAGTACTTATTAACATTTTTTTCAACAAAATAAAAAAGAAAATTTAAACTCTGACTTTCAGGGTAATTTTTTAACCTTAAAAAAAATGCTATAGTGTTCAACTCTATTTTCAGATAAATATGTTTGTTAAAATTTCGAATTACGAGAGACGTTATTTTGGAAAATTACAGAAAAAGGCTATCTATGCCTTTCGTAATTGAATAGCGGATATTGCAAACAAATTTGCGGCTGCAAATAGTATTTTCACCAGCCAGTATACGATGCCATGATACAGTATATTGTATCATAATAATACCATGCCCTTTGTGTGTGGATTATAATGGATTCCTTCAGGTTGCTTTCTGTGAGCTTTTGTTCTATTAGTTTGTGATTATTTTATATAATTTAGAACTATTATTTTGCGTGATTTTCACATGCTTTTAGTGAGATGTGATGAAGTTAAGTGTACAAAAATTTTGTTCAGTAAGATTTATGGGTACGTCTAAATTTAAGACTCGTGAGTAAATAAAGATCGTCATTTTTGAATTTTTTATTTTGTTACAAATCCATATATCTTGAGAACTACTTCATCAATTTTGAATCCAACGGGCTCATTTTTTTTTTTGTTTTTTAAAAGAGGAAAAGATCATAGTAGGCGCGAAATTAAATCCAACATTTTTTATCACTTAAATGTATGTATCAGTATCAGTGTCAGAAGGGGTGGCCCCTAGCGGGCCTTGCACTTAGGCCACCACTTGGACCCGTTGTGCCTCCAGCCCGCATTAGAGAACCTCCAGGATGCCGGTCCTCCTTAAGAAAGCCCGAATCTCCTTTAGACTAACACGACGCACTGAATCTGGCTCGATCGACGTCACGCCGAAGATTCTGAATCTTGCCCACGCGAAGGCGATGAATTCCGTAAGTAGATGGTATGAGGTCTCGTCGTCATCGATGCACTATCTACACTCCCCTTCCTCTGCAATTCTCAGCAGGCTCAGGTGCCGTCTAAGCCTACATTGTCCTGTGTAAAATCCTACCAGGGCTCTGCACTCCTTCCTAGTTAGGCACAACAGCCCCCTGGCGAGACTCTTCACGGGCCCATGTATCATGAGCCTCGTCTGTCTCATCCCCGGAGCCGTCCGCCATACCTCCTCCGCCCGACCCTCCATGATTGAAAATCCAGGCCTCCAAAGCTTTTCGGCGAACACTCTGGGCGATCCCCAAACAGGGATCAGGCCCCAAGTATCTGGTATACCCGAGTGCCCCGGTACCCAGACCAGCGTAACCTTTTTAAGCTTTACAAGTTCAATCAGCCAACTTCTACACTCCCTTACCAACAAAGAGCACGTGCGGACCGACTTCAGCGCCATGAGTGCGGCCTTGCTGTCGGAGCAGAAAAAAAATTTTTCCCGTGCGGGCGCACCGAAAAGGGTTACTTTCATTGCTCTAGACAGACGTCGAAAATAATAGTTTTCAGAGAGGTATTATGAATTTTTTTTTCCAGTTGCATTATTTTTGTACTGCGTTCAGAGTATATTAATCACATTTGTAAGCACCAACTAAATTTCAAAAAGCCGTACAAAAATATTCCACAAATTTACCCCACCTCCCCCATCACCCCCCAACCCCTCAAATTATGGATTTTCACTTTTACACAGTTTCCACATGCACCACCCAAAATGTACGGCATAAGGCTCAAAGTTTTTATTTCTCTTAGGACTACTTTAATAATTATACTAATTCAAGGCGTACCATATGACTCGATGGGCTTGCTGTCTAGTATCTATCAGAGTAGTGAAGTGACTATTCGAATACAAATAATCGAAGTATTCGATTCTGGCTTGCATTCGAATGCATTCGATTCTCAACGAAGAATTCGAATACCAGAAATATTCGATTGCGCTAACAACGAATTAATCGTCCCTCGAATGCTGGTTGAATCGAAATGAAATATGAATCGGCACAATTCGCGTCCAATGCGATTATAATATAACTTGTTCGATTATGCTGGTCTGCCGTCTGAGCAACAAATAATAGCGGGCTTTGTTTTGTATTATGGTGAACAATAACCGAAAGCTCTATACTATAAAAAGTGTAAAATAGAGTAGTTTAATTACTGTGGTAGTTTCTTAATTTTTGAATATTTTTCTTCGGTAGTAAACATATTATTAATTTTAAATGCGGTAGTCGGCAGGTATGAAATATTGGAATATTGAATATTTTTGCAATATGCGTTTTAGTAAATTTTTAATAAACTTTTACATAATACCTAAACAAAACAACTCTTAACCAATATTTTATTTTTTTAATCAATGATTTCGCTAATCTTTGTAAAAGAGTTTGCTCTTATGCTTAAATGTACCAAGAACGAAGACTTCAAGATCAAACAATCCTGAATCAGACAATTTGTAAATTTAAATTCCAGAACGAGACTTCGAAGTCACTCGAAATCTCGAGAGGTTGAATCGCTAATTGAAACATTTGGGATATCGCGACTAATCGAAATAATTCGATTCTTTGTATTCGAATAATCATTCGATTCTCACAAGTGTTCGAATGCAAGATATTCGATTCTAAAAGTCATCGGATTTTCCCTTCACTATATCAGAGCTGTATTTAATTTGTAAAGATGTTACGAAGTTTTTGCTAAATACCTTTTAATTGGCTTATTAAAAAATTATGAATTTTGGTATGTGAGCTTGTCATACAAGGACCTTCAAATAAGTCTAATACAATTTTGTTCTATAATAAAAGGGGGAGTCAATTTATGTGGGATATCCTATGCACCACCCACCCGGTATATAAAAATTGGCAAAATTAAACGAAATTTAATTAGATAATAATCAATATATTTTAATTGAATAATTTCTTACAATCTGGTAACAAGATCATTGTGTGACTTACTATTGATATTAATTGCAATTACAGGGTACGTGAACATAATAAAAAAGATCTGGATGACCAAGATGAGAAGAAATAAAAACATCCCAAAGTAGAGAAAAAAGCTCTCTCTAATATATTTCATTATTTTTTAAAACATTAATGTGAAACGATTTCTATAACTTGAGGTACCTATGATAGTATTTAATGACTTATTTGCCGAAAGATTTTATATTTACCTAAAGTTCTTCGCTATATAGAGATCTCAACTTTAGAATTCTAACTTTTCTGAAGAGGGTCGCATTATCCTATGATCACAGGCCATTATAAATATGGAGTATTTATTCCAAAAAATAAAATATACATATATCTTTTCTTTCAATTAGCGAGGTTTAGATATTTCTGGCAACTTGCAGGAGCTGCAAGTGCGTGTTAAATAACCGCATTTAAAGTACATATTAATATGTTTAATAACTATCAGCAAAAGTAGTACTTACAAAGACCCTCCAGCTCTATTTCTTCAAATTGAAAGAGAACCTTAAAGGACCTGTATAAATCATATTTATAATATTAGTTATTCCCATAGACGAAACCATTCGTCTATGTTATTTCTAATACCGACAGCAGATTGTGCTGTGTGCTGATATGCTGTGTTTGGTTTTGTTTCCGTTTATTTACTTTTCTTTCCTCTACAGGTTATACCAAATGCAAGAAGTATATGGGTGCTAGAACATTTGGACAGTCTTACAGATTACGAAGTATACGTGGAAGCAGTTAATGTACATGGAGTCGGTAATCCTAGTCCACGGTTAACATTTAGAACAGGAAGTAAGGTAAGATCGTGCAAATGTTTTCTGTCTCTAATACATTAGATAAAATAAAATTTCTCTGTTATTGTAGTAACCGCTGCCAATATAGTTGATTCCGTCGCCATTAAACCAATTCTTCATCCATATTTTCATCTGAGCATATAAAGAAGAATGAGAATTAAAAGACTAAGTTTAAGATAAATATTATAGCGTTCCCTAGGTGAACCGAAGGCACGGAATTGGCTAAAGTAGATCTTTATAGCTATTTTATGACATAACGTTGTCATGCTTGAAAAATAAGTTGACTACAAATTGAATCCCAACATTTGATTAATTTCTTGCCAAAATTTAATATCCAAGCAGCACTCCCGAAGTTATAATAAATAAATCTTAAGTTAATAAAAAATATGCTGGCATGACGGTGATCTTATTTTCGACGCTCAATTGATAATTACACTCAGTTCCATAAAAAGCTACGCACCTGGTTTTAGCGGCAAATTTGAAGCTTTGTCATATCTAAACGAATTGACCGATTTGCGATTTTTTTAGTTTGTAGTTTATTTCTTCCTTTATTAAAGCCAGTTTTTTCAAATTTCTCGTAAACCGTAAGTGAAAATTGATTAAGGTATGTGTGAAGATCTGTTTTACAAAAATCATTTATATTTCCTTTAAAACATAAATTTCTTAAAGGCATTTTGATTTTTTGTTCATTCTTTTTTTTATCTGTGATACTTTTTGAGATATGGCTTTTATGGCCGGATAGAGAGATCGCTGGACAATAATGAATCCACCTTAGGTGTATTTATTGATATTGAAGGTGCGTTTGCTAAAACCGCCTTTGGAAAAATCAATGCTGCCTTATCAAACGGAGGCGTCCCTTCTGCTGTCATTGGCTGGATTTTCAACATGCTCTCGAAGAGACGCGTGCAAATAAAGGTGGAAGACACTGTAGTGAGAGGCATCATTGCCAGAGGCTGCTCGCAGGGAGGCGTTCTGTCGCCACTGCTATGGAACCTTGTTCTCGACAGCCTCTTGCATCGCCTCAACTCAGATGGATTCTACACCAATGCATATGCAGACGATCTTACGATACTACTCAACGGAAAGTTCGAAGGAGTTCTGTGCAATCGAATGCAGAGTGCCCTTCGCTTAGTCGAAAAGTGGTGCAGGGAGCACTCCCTCTCTGTAAACCCCAGGAAGACGGAGATGGTGCTCTTCACCAGAAAAAGGAGGATGGAGCCACTGCGACCTTCGACCCTCCTAAACACACAACTAAATTTTACATCTGAGGTAAAATACCTTGGGGTTACCTTCGATGCTAAATTAACCTGGAATTTTCACTTAGAACGAAGACTAAAGAAGCCATACATCTCTTATGAACAGTGCCGCAGGACCGTGGATAAAACCTGGGGGATGAAACCCAGGGTCGTAATGTGGATCTATACTGCCATCATAAGACCTATGATTGCCTATGGAGCCGTAGTTTGGTGGCCCATGAGTCAACAAAAAAACGGCAATGCTTAAGCTCAGTCAGGTACAGAGAACTGCCTGCCTAACTGTAGCGGGAGCTATGAGAACAACCCCAACCAGAGCCATGGAAGTAATGTTGTGCCTGCCTCCCCCAGATATTTATCTAAGGGAGGTGGCTCTGACTGCATTGCTAAGGCTCAAAGTCGTTGGTGTGCAACCCAGCATAGAATGTGGAAAGACTAGACGCCACCTGTGGGAAGGGGCAGTCGGAAGACTGCCACTACTGCAGACAAGTGCAGATAGCATACCTCTCAAGTTTGTCTTCGACAGACTATATGATGTACAAATAAAACCAATTGAGCCTATAACCGAAGGTGCGGTTAACATTTTCGTGGATGGTTCAAAAACCAAGGAAGGAGCAGGCTGTGGAATTTACTCCCGAAGCTTGCGAATTGACCTTAATTGGTCTATGGAGGGACACGCAAGTATAGTTCAGTCTGAACTTGCTGCAATATCCATAGACGCAAAAGAGATTGTTCTCAGGAATACTGAGAACAAGACTATTAAAATCTACACGGATAGTAGACAATCACCACTGGCCTTGAAAAGTTATAAACTTACAGCCAGGTCAGTACTAGAATGCCATAATTCACTGGAGGATGCTGCCCGCAAAAACAGAATATCTGTGTGCTGGGTTAAAGGACATGCACAGTGCGAAGGTAACAAATCAGCGGACAAATTGGCTAGAAAGGCAGCCGTTTCAAACATTATCGGAGCCGGCCCTTCAAACCTACCTGTCGCGACGACGATACATATGATAAAAAAGATCACCCATGAAGACTTTAGGGCAAGATGGGACGAAACAACTAACTGTCGACTGGCCAGGGAGCTTTTAAGCTACCCTAATGAGTCTGCAGCAAAAGCACACCTGGATATGTCAAGGAAGACTCTACGACTCATGGTGGGGATTCTGACTGGACGCTGCCAGCTAAGGAAACATTTCCACACAATGAGATTATGCGAGACACCTATATGCAGAGGCTGTTAGCAGGAGGACGAAACAGTAGAGCATCTGCTCTGCGATTGCGACGCTGCTTCGGAACTAGGGGAATGCATTTTGGGAGAACGATGGCCAACCATGGCTTTTCTTAGAACAGCCTCCTCGGGCGACATCGCCGCCTTTTTTACAACACTAGGCTGGACGATGGCCTAGATGGATTGGTTGTCCTATGGAGGACGCACAGGGGGTCCAATGGGGCCTAAGTGCCGCGGCCTTTCTAGGCCACCCTCTCACCATTTCCAGATTCCAGATGGCTTTTACTAAAACTTTGCATTTTTTATCACATACTTATAGGCTATACATTATAGTATACCCATTACATCTTTTTGCTTACCTACTGTATTAGCGGCCTTTTCTTCAATTCCTGTTAATTTTCGTTTAAAACCAGGTTCGCAATACCAGTGTGATGATACCCTATTTTTATAAAAATATTAACTAGACGCCACGAGCAACGACCAAAATTTTTCATTCGTTTTATAATACTAATTGAGATTTTAAATTTAAGGTGGGACACAATTTAAGGGAGTATTTTTCTATTAATTCAGAGCTTGATCCCAATATATTCAGCTAATTTCAATTATGACCTAGTCACTTAGAAGTTCGTCACACAATAACTTGTGATATAATAAGAAGAAAACTATTTAGGCTCATTTAGCACTTATCCTGCTGTTATTTACTTTTTAACTGACTCTCCCCCAAGCTTAATTTTAATCTGATAAGATGCTAAAATACATTTTATATTCCCTAATAAATGAAGCATAAATTGGCACTAGCACTATGACAGCTCATGAAAATCTTAATAATATACATAAGGAATGTTTTGATAAATACATGTACCCTAATCACAATGTATTACAGCTAAACTAACTCTCTAGGTCTTAATCTCCATCCGTCATTATCATCATTATCAAACAGCCTGTCTCGTCCACTGCTGAACATAGTCCTCTCTCAATAATCCCCAGTTTTTCCGGTCCTGAGCAGCATGAATCCAGTTTGTCGAGATCCCTTTTACATCATCTGTCCATCTGGTTGGTGGTCGTCCCTGGTTTCTTAAGGCTTGATCTTTGGGTCGCTATTCTATAATTCTTTTGGTCCATTTTTCATATGGCATTCTTGCTACATGTCCAGCCCAACTCCATTTCAAGCAAGCCATTCGCTCTACCACATCTGTAACCCCGGTTCTCTGTCGTATTGTTTCATTGGGAACCCTATCCCTTATTGTAATTCCCAACAGAGAACGTTTCATGGCGCGTTATGTATCTCTCACCTTATTTACTGATTTCTACGTTAACGTTGAAGTCTATGAACCGTAAGTCATTACAGGCGGGATGCATTGTTCAAAAACCTTGCGTTTAAGGCACAACGGCATTTTAACTTAAATATATGTTAAAGTTTACCATAAGCTGCCCATGTTAGTCCAATTCTGCGCTCGATTTCGCATGTTTGATTATCTCTACTAATTCTGATCTCGTGTCCTAGATATTCATAGGATGTCACTTGGAAGATCTTTTTCCCTATACCAGAAGGTTTTAGCTAGGGACCAGGTTCGTCATGAATTCCGTTTTTGTTGCGTTGATTTTGCGACCAACTATGTGTGAGGCAGATGTCAGTTTTGACAGCATTTTTTCTGCTTTTCCTAAGCAATCTGATATCAATACAAAGTCGTTGGCCAATCGGAGGTGATTAAGATCTTTTCCATCGATGTTTATACCTAGACCCTCCAGCTCAATATTTTTGAACATATATTCCAGAAGTGTGGTGAACAGCTTAGGCGAGACCCTGTCGAACTCCACGTTATATCTTAAATTTATCGGTCTTCTCATATACTCTTACACTTGCAGTTGAGTGGTTGTAGATATGTTGTGAGATGGCAGAGTATCTATTGTCAATTCGGCAGTCAGCAAGTCCATTGAACATCTTATTGTGTCTGATAGAGTCAAAGGCTTTTTCGTAATCCACAAACACTAGCACGAGCGGTTTGTTATATTCGACGGACTTTTCTATTAAGGTTTTAATAACCTGCAGATGGTCATTAGTTCCGTACCCGGCTCGAAAACCTGCCTATTCTGGAGGCTGATAGGAGTCAAGTTTAGATTCAAGGCGCCTAGTAATAATTTTGGTGAATAATTTGTAGAGGTGTGACAGTAAGGTAATTGGCCTATAGTTGTTTAGTTTGGCAATATTTCCCTTTTTGTGCATGATAACTATTATGGCGTTATTCCAGTCTGTACGGGTTATTGCTTCAATAAGACATTTATTAAATAATACTGGTATTGCCATCAGTAGTATCTCTCCCCCTTCCTTGACTGCCTCAATCACAATACCATCCTCACCAGGAGCTTTACCGTTCTTCATCTCTGATAGTGATTTCTTAACTTCCCATGTAGTTATTTCCGTCAGCTCTTCCGATCCCTGATTAAGGATATGAGGAATTGTCCGGATATCCTTTTCTTTTGGTCTTTCGCTGTACAGGTTTGAATAAAAGTCTTATGATTTCCAGTATTTCTTTTTTATCTGTGGTGGGTTGCCGATCTTTATTCTCCAGTTTATTAATCTCTGTTTTTCCTTTTGAGAGTTTTTCTTGAGTACTTTCATGCTTTTATTTTCATCAATAGTCCTCGTTATGCATTTGTTGTTATAATCCCTCACATCTTTTCGAACTGCCTTTGATATGTCCCAATTTATCTGTCTCAACTGGTTTTCGTTTCTCGGGTGTTTCTGTAACATTTCTCGCCTCTGTTTCATAAGAAGTTTTGTATTTGTTGAGAGTTTTTCAAGTTTGTTATTTACTCTTGAACAATGTTCCTGCCGGGCTTCTTCTATCGAATCTCTTATGGATGTATGCAGTGTTTCTATATCCATTTGATTTATATTTCCTAGGTGCTCGCTTATGGTTCGTTGGTATTCACTACTATTTTCGACTGTGGTCCACTTGTTGCTTTTCGTCATAGTGACTGTTGCCCTCTCTCTCCTTACGTTCATTCTTATCGTTGCCCTGACCATTCTATGGTCACTACCTACCGACAGCAGATTTAGTACTGTAACATCCTGTAGAAGTCGCTTTTTGTCGGTGATGAAAAAATCGATCTCGTTTTTTGTATTCCCGTCAGGGCTGTTCCATGTCCATTTTCGGTGTTCGGTTTTCATAAATAAAGTCTTCATAGCGTACAGACCATGTTCCAGAAGGACCTGTAGTAGAGTGCTTCCTCTTTCATTTCTCTTCCCTATTCCATGTTGTCCCAAGGAGAACTCGTTTTCGTCCTGCTTCTTACCAACTTTCTCATTAAAGTCCTCCGCTATGAAAGAAAAATATGTTGGAACTTTAGATAAGGCCATTGCAACATCGGCATAGAACGTCTCAACTTCCTCATCTGTATGCGTTGAGGTTGGAGCATAGGCCTGGATAAATTTGATGCTGTATCTTTGATTCAGTTTCAGTACCACAAAACAGACTCTAAGGCTTATACTCTCTAGATGTTCGATATCTTTCACCCATTTTTTATGTATTATAAAGCGCACTCCACAACTTTCTTGATTTCCTCTGTAATAGAACGTGTTTCCTGACTTTAAGGTAATTTGTTCGTCTCCTCTTCTGCGGACTTCACTCAAGCCAACTATATCCCAATTGATCTGTTGTAGCTCTTCTTCGAGCTCAAGAATCTTTTGGTCGTTTGATATCGTTCTCGTATTATATGTGGCGATGTACATTTTTCGTCTTCCCTGGTAGGTTGATCTAACCCGGTGATTCCTAGCACCCTCTGACTGCCATCTAACCCAACCGCTACCTTGGTTGGAGATAAGCAGTCCGCCGGCGACTGAGAGCCGAATTTTTCCTATCTGATTCATGATTCATATGGAGAGAAATTTAGCCATTTCCTATCACGCTGGCCAGTGCGGGTTGATAGGAGGTCAAAGTTAGAACGATATTTCCTTCGATCTAGGTTGAACAGTTATACCGCCGTGACTCGGTCGCCAGAGCTTTTCTAGTTTTTACAGCAGGGTGCACCGGATGACATAGTCACCACTCGAGCAGGCGAGGTTGACGTTTGGGTTGGCTATATTGACCATGTCGTGCCATCACCCCTTACACCCCTCCAACCGTACCCTGCCTTAATAGCTTTTACGTAAATTTTTACTAATTTTTTCGAGGTTCCTGGTCGGGTAGCAAAACGAGTTATCGACCGTGAAGGATATCTCTTTTCCGAGCTTCCATATTTTTGGGCAGCGTAGCGTGTAATCCAACACAAATTTTTTTATCTCTTTAACTTTAACTCTTTCCCAGATTTTTAGCTTTTTATACCATCTTTCATGGCTCGCTTCTTGTTTTCCTCCTCAAAAAATCTGGAATTGGCACGTAACCCAGGTATTAAAATCATTGTACTAAAAACACTTAAAATTCCTAATTAGCTGAAAATTTTAATGTCACAACTAGCGTCTTAACATGTTTTGTAAATTCCAACCTCGGTTTTAGTAACGCCGTTTTTTCTAAATTAGCATAATTAAAATTGGTTATTCTAGCTAAGATGATTTTTGCATTTCAAATATATTAACATTGTTAACAGAAACGCCTCCTGGCCAGGGTTTTCCTTTTAAAGCAAAGTGTTTTCGAAGCGCGCAACTGGTAGGTGATAGTCCTTGTAGTTGTTCATCTAATTACGCGATGTAAAGCAGCAGAAAAAAAAAATAGACAACTATGGCTCGGGTCTGACTTCAGGTCTTGTGAAGTTAAACACAATGCCCCATCCTAAGCACTTGAAAGTATCTATTATATTAACCTAACAACCACTTAAAAATTTCTTTTCCACTTTGGTTTTAGTGTCAAAAGGTATTCCTGCAAAGAATAGAAAGAATTTATAATTAGAAATTTTTTAAGAATATTGATGAATTTCTTTTCTTCCAAGTTTCTTATGTGCTCTGGTAATTTATTAAATAATTTAATTCCATAATAGTCACTACCCCTTCTGGATCTATTAACTCTATGAAAAGATGGTATCAAGTTATTGCTATTTCTAGTAATGTTAGTTCTTTCACCATGTGTGGAAAAGAGATGCAGGTTTCTCTTGACACATGTTAGACAGGATAGGATATATTGACAAGGAAAAGTGAGTATCTTAAGTTCACCAAAGCAATGGCTACAGCAGTCCTGATAGTTCACTCCAGCGATCACCCTTACACATCTGCGCTGCAATGCAAATATCTCAGATGCCCCCGCGGAATGACTCCAATTCAAGATGGCATAAGACATGTTAGAACCAAAATAGCCATGGTAAGCCGTCATGAGTGTTTGTCCTGAAACGGTTCTGGACAAATTTCTAATAAGAAAAGTTATACCAGACAATTTGCTAGATAGTTGGCTAACATGCTCACCCCACAACAGCCCAGAGTCCAAGAAAACACCCAAGAATTTAACCCTATCTTCACTCGGCAGGGCTGGAATAGAAGATCTTAGTGAGAAATTCAAGGACTGAGTCTTTGTGGCATTCAGGCTGAGTCTATTCGCCAGAAACCAGGATTGTATTTTCTGTTGCTTGTCCAGAATTAGGTTGTGAATGGGAGTGGAAGGATGATAGTGCTCCAGGCAAGTAGTGTCGTCAGCGAATAGTATGATATTTGAATTCTGAGAGAAATTTAGCAAATCATTTATGTAGACCAGCAACCAAAATGGGCCCAGAATGGAACCTTGGGGTACACCATGACAAATGAGCTGCTTATTTGACAAGTTGTTCTGGAATTTTACATACTGATAGCGATCTTTTAGATAGGATTCAATGAGGTCAGTACTCTTGGGATGAAAATTATAGTAAGAGAGCTTGCTCAACAAGATTTCAAAAGAAACACAATCAAACGCCTTTGTTAGATCTAAGAAGGTGGCATAGGTGTCCAGTTTACTTTCCAGTCCCTCTGTAAGGCTATTTATAGCCAGGGAAGTAGATTTGTTGTTTCTAAACCCAAATTGGTTACTACAAAACAGGCTGTTGGTTTCAAAGAAGGTGACCCTTTGATCTTTTAGCAAGGACTCCAGAACCTTGGAAAAAATAGGTAGCAGTGAGGTTGGACGGTAGTTGGTTTCGTCACTAGGATTTCCCTTGTTTTTAAAAATAGGCACTACCTTAGCCACCTTTAGAGACAGAGGAAAATGACTTTTTAAGATGCATTGATTAAATAGACGTGTAAGTGGTATTATAAGAATGTTCTTTAGATATTTTATAATTTTAGTTGAAATTTCATAGCAATCTGAACTAGTAGTGTTTTTGAGTCCACTAACTTTATCTCTGACCTCTATAATGCTAACCTCCCGAAATTTGAATGTTTCAGGACAGGAATGACCTTGTAAATAGTTCTCAAAGTTGACATTAGTGTGAGGTAGTTTAGTAATTATATCCTCTGCTATGCTACTAAAAAAGTTATTAAAGATCTGAGCATTAAGTTGACCTGTCTCCGCGTTTGAGACTATTTTAGAATTACAGTTAGAATTTGACTTAACAACATCCCACATAGCAAGACCCTTATTACCCGCCCCATTAATATATTGGTCATGGGCTTTCTTTTTAGCTAAAGACATTTGATTTTTATATTCCCTTTTATAGTTTTTAAGCATTTCCCCTGTGACAAGAATTGGATTTATTGGATTTACTCTATGGATGGAATAAAGTGAGTTAAGCCTGTTTCTCATGTCTTTAAGACCATCATGATACCAGTTGATGTAGGTTTTTTTTTGGCCCTTACCTTCAACCACCTTACTTTTGATCGGAAAACATTTATCAATGGCATCTGAGATACTCTCAATAAGAACAGAGAAGTTTGTGTCGATATCCTCACCTGAGTCACTGGAGGTTTGCCAGTTCATACCATCGAGTTCCTGGAAAAGTAGAAAGAGACCCTCTTCCGTTATTGGTCTATAAGTAATCCTAGAGACCTTTTGATTAGGTGGTAGTGGGAAATAAAAGGTTGATACCAAACCAGAGTGATCTGAAATTGATGTAAGATCAAAAGGACTTACATTGTATTCCTCAAGACATACATGTTATCGAGGCATGCGTTGCCTCTGGTGTTAAAAGACACTGTGCTAGATAAATCATATGATTCCATATAACAATTCAAATATCTTGCGTCCCTGTCGTCCAGTATGTGACAGTGAACATTAAAATCTCCACATACAACAGTATGTCCAGAAAAATCACTCCTTTGAAGAGCTAATGTCAACACATCGGTAAAGCTACAGAGTGGTGTACCATTGGGTTATCTATAAGTGCTTAATACTTGTGCGTTTATTGATTTAAAATAAATCTCAGCTACTTCACCCTGAACTTCAACCGAGTATTTGCTTATATCAATAACTTGATACTCAAGACCCTCCCTGACAAATATTCCCACCCCTCCGTTTTTCTTCCCTGACCTGGAAAAGTTTGCATCCGAGACATAACCAGGAATTTTTAATGCAGAAAATTCATCACTCATTTTTTCGCAGATTATGCTCTGATGTAAAGACTTGGCCCTCAGGTAGTTAATGACATCCGTAGTCTGAGTATTAGCTGCCAAACCCGTTACAAAAACCCAATGATATTGCTTGGCAACTTCTAACGAATTTGTTTCATCTTGGCTAGATCCTTTAATTGGTGCCGGTCTAGCACAGCTTGAGGTCCCATTTGCATACCGCTTACGACTGGTGACCCGCGTCCATCCTCCTTTGTCGTCATTGGAAGCTTCTTCAAATTGAATTTCAGTGTTTTGTTTGCTTATAATTGTCTCTGTCGCCCTTGACCCATTTGCAATTTTTAGGTTATTGTCAGCATTCTTCTTCACATTGATATTTGGTGCATTTGAATTACTGGCTAAAGCGGTTTTCGGAATTGACGTAGCGTCGGAAATCCGCTTTGCGTTCCGCAGTAGTTCGGTTGTTCCACCAGTGCTATGGCAACGCTGCTTGTGAACAGCTGATTTTAGTGCTGCTACGTCGGCGTCGGCGTGGAGCTTTTGCCTGCCGCTTGCGACGTTGTCCGGTTCTCCTTGAAAATCCTTGGGTTCGTCCCCGGATTTTAATGTGATATTCGTTTTTTCAAGGAATTTTACCTTTTTTTCCAGTCAATTTTCTTAGTAAGATTTTCTTCATTCAGTTCCATCTGCTGCATTTTGTGCTGCATAGCCTCTATTAGGGACTTAATAGTTTCATATTCGGAAATCGAACTTTTAGAGGTTATCTCCAACTCACTCTCCTCAATATGGACACAGACGGCCTTTTTTTGTTCTGCAGACTATCGCAAACACGCTGGATGGAAAATGCACTTACATTTTTTACATTTAACTTCACTTTCAACATTTTTAAAGCAGTGAACACATACTTTTTTAGTTTTCTTTTGATCAGCATTAGTAACACGTGTATCACCTCCCATGTTGCCGAATTAAACCTTAATAAACTAATCAAGATTTATAACTTATACCAATGGCTTGTGTGTCAAAATTATTTCCATGGAGATAAGGGGAAAATTGTATTTCAAGGCACACTATGATCCAAATGAACGTGCCAAATCGTCTGTGAAAGAAGAAGAAAATGCAGTTTTAGCAAAACCGCAATATCGCAAACAGTATTAGAGATAAAAGAATGAACAAAAAATTAAAATTATGAGAAAGTTGTCTTTTAAAGGAAATGTGACTGATACTTGTATAACAGTCTACTTTAAAGTTTTTGAAAAGATACCTGCAGCTTTTTTGACTTTCCTCTTTTTGAAAGTCAAATCTGAAAAACTACCGACGATGCTGATACTTGATAAAAAAGGAAATAAGCTACAAGCAGAATACAAACATTTGCAAATCGCTCCATTCGTTCAGAAATGCAAAACCTCAAATTTGCAACCAAAATTAAGAACGCAATTTTGAATGGAAGTGAGTTTATTTCATACAAGTCGGATAATTACAATTTTAGTCATTTCAATGAGCTGTTGATTGTGTGTTTTTGAGAAACGAAGGATTCATAAAATAATGTCAAACCTATTCATAAGCATAAGTCTTGTTACTATTTTCTCTAATCCCTCAAAGTGGAGTGACCGTTTACTTCTACAAAAAAACAACTTGTGAAAATGAAAGTCCCAAATTCGACGTGTTTGGTTGAAAATTATGATTTTGTATTGACGCCAAACTATGTAACCTAAGGAGTATTCCTCATATCTGGATCAATTTGAGAATAATGTCAAAATACTAGTAGTCGTATGTGTAAAGCCATGGTTTTATTTCTGGTTCTAAATATTTCAGGGATAATAAGTATAAGTGAACATAAATCATATATGTAAGAGTGGCTACAAAAGTGATATGCAAATAGAAAATATGTAAAAAAAATAAAAAATAATTCTCAGGAGAATATTATCTTGATAATTTATTCTAAAGATGTAATACAAATTTCTAACGCCCACTCTTATTTGCTCTTTGCTTGCTTTCATTAAGATTCCTCCTAATCCATTTATTGGGATTTCCAGCTCTAATCCAAAACCTGTAAACAATTTCATGCTTGTAAACCTCTCCAGGATTTAAAATTGGGCTGGGAAAATGTTTAATATTAACAGCATTTGGATAATTTTGCGTTTGAAGTGCAATACCTCCATGAGTCTTATACAAAGCTTGCCCCTTCCCTCGAATTTGGTCGGAGCGTCTATAATAGACAGGTATGGTGTTCAAATTTTCCTTTCCTTTTCCGTTCGAAGATTTTGACTCTTTAGGCAAAACAACTTGAGATAATTCAGGATTTTCTTTAATGACTTTTTCGTTTGACTGTAAAATGTGTTCTTTACTAAAGTCAGGAGTTTTCAACGCTGCACCATTTCCTATGGACGCCTTCTTCGCCGAAGGGCTGGTCTTTTGTAATATATCTGCTTCAGCAGGCAATTTCAATGATGAAGATTCTACAACTTGAACTAATTTAAGAACGGTACTTAATATTTCTTTAAGATCCAGACAGTCATCGTCGGTCTCTTCGTTTTCGCACACTACTTCTCTGGCTTTCTTCAAGTACTCGTTTTGCATCGGTGTGACTTTGAAACCTTGTTCAATAATTTTAGTTTTAGAGTCATCGTTACTCTTAGACCTCAAGCTAGAAAACTTGTATATCAACTGCTTGATTTCTTCAAAATTTTGTTGTTCGTCGAACTTTAATAAGTCAACAACTTTTGCATGCACTTTTTGATATAATAGCATGGTTTTATCTGATTTTTCGGCTGTGCTAGCACTAGTTTTAATTTTCGATTGGCTCTGCACGATATCTTCCATAGATAAAATGTTCCCATATCCAAATTCGTTACCCGTCTTCAGCTGAACCCCTGGTTGATTACTATATATTTCGAACATTCTGCCGCTTGGAGGATGTAGAATTCTTCCGACGAAACACTCGTTTTGGTACATACCTCTATTGACGCACAAGTTTTGATTAAACCCATCTTTCGGCACAATGCCCATTACTTTTCCCAAAATTTTTGGTACTTGGAAATCAAACTCACTATGCATAACGTTTACAATTTCTCCTGTCGGGATTTTATCGACTTGTGGAGTGAAGCAATTACAATTTAGTGTCAAAATATGACGGTAAATTTCATCCGGCCCTGCATGGTGACCGGCCAAGTTAAAGTATAATAGATGCGATAAATCAACGCACGTGGGTCTCGTTGTTTGAGCTTCGAAGTTAACTTTGAACTCGTTCTTTGCAGAAAGTTCAAAAATAGCTCTCACAAGAAGATCGCCAGGATATCCTTCTGATAAGTGAGAACTGATATGGCTCATGATCACTTTTTTTCCCGTAATATATGTATCCCAAACGATTTTATCAAAGCCTTTATATCCCCCATGCATACTATGCTTTCCGTGGTTGGACTTCAAGGAAAATTTTTGATTGCCTAAAGCAAATGTACTATTTTTGACAATATTTGATACTCTTCCAATAATAGAACCAAAATAAAATTTATCATAAAATAGATATCCCGCCAGATCATCGAATCCCAATAGAACGTCTTCTATTTCACCCTTTCTATCTGGGAGTTTAATAGAAATTACTCTTGCTCCGTAATTCAAGACCTGAACCTCAATTTTGTTTTTATTTTTCCAAGTAAACCTTTTAATCGGATGTTGAGTTCCGCTTTCATCATAATACCGAGCAAATTCATCTTCGACCAGAGTTACACCATCGGCATCAAAATCTTGAATTTTTGCGATGCTTGCATTTATGGTTTTGGACTTCTCTTTAATCGGATCAATATCTTTGGTATCAGCGTTAGGTCCAGAAGTCTTTTGTTCTACGTTTTTGTCATTGATAGTTTGCTTCTGCTCATCAACAGCGCTCATTTCTAATTTTGGATCTTATGTTTTAAGGAAATAAATTAAATTTTAATCTAAAATTTTGAAAATAATATAAACTGCCATGTTTTGACATGACTCGATTAGGTTAGCTTTTGATTTTTCGGATGCGTTCAACTAGTTCATGGTTGGTAGAAGATAGGTTGCCCAATAACTTCTCGGATCGACGCGTCTTCTGCTGACAGCCGACAGGCGAGAACGTAGGGATATCACGGTTTGGTGATATATCACTTTAGCATCACACGAATTAAAATATCAGAGATATACTAATCGTTAGTGCACACAATATATGATATAAAAATTGCGGATCATGCATTTATTTTTTAAATATTTGTGTTCAATGTTGGTGATATTTTTCGTCGCGCCGAGGCAAATTTTGTTGTTCGCGCAGGAATTTGCCTTTGCTAATAGCGTCTATCAACACCAATTCTGAGCCTGCACGCATGCGTGCGTTCTAATTCAGATATTTTTCAGATGTTTTTCTTCATTTTGGGCATTGCCTTGGGTTAGTTTTGTTTGGTTGCGCCCTCGAATCGAGCGAAGGGACATGCGTGAAGTAAAATATTAGTCCAATGGTCGAAAATTTGCTGTAGGTAGACGCTTGTCTAAAAACAAACGAAGCGAAGTGAAAACGTAAGCAGTAATATTCCTATAGCGGAGATGTTTTATCGAAAAGACCGTTGATTTGAAGCAAAAAAATGATTTTCCAAAATTTCTATGAGACAAATTTTCGTTTACAATCTGAAAAGACTCCGAGAGCTTTAGCTCGATGGGTCTTTTCTTTGAGATAGTGAAGAGACAAGCGCGCGTATAGCGCGCTTATTTCCTTACTTTGGTTAATTTAGGGTTAGTGTGGTTTTGGTTTGTTTGGGTTAGCTTTGGTTAGTTTGGGTTAGTCTGGGTTGGTTGTGGTTAGTGTTGGTTAGTTTGGGTTGGTTTTGCTTAGTTTGAGATAGTGAAGAGAAAAGCGCACGTAGCGCGCTTGTTTGCGCGCTTATTTCCTTACTTTGGTTAATTTAAGGTTATAGTTTAGGTTAGTTTGAGATGGTTGAGCAAACATCCCTGTTTGCGCGCTTATTTCCTTACTTTGGTCTGGGTTAGTTTTGGTTTGTTTGGGTTGGCTTTGGTTAGTTTGGGTTAGTCTGGGTTGGTTTTGGTTACTTTGAGTTAGTTTGGGTTAGTATTGGTTAGTCTGGGTTAGTTTTGCTTAGTTCGAGATAGTGAAATGTGGTTAATTTAGAGTTAGTCTGGGTTAGTTTTGGTTTATTTGGGTTGGCTTTGGCTAAGTGGAGAGCGAAAGAGGAAGTTTTTCTGAAATGGCAGGAGAGATGGAAGGGCTATGAAGGTTGGGCTAGTCACTTTATTAAAGATGTGAAGAAATGGACAAATAGAAAAGGAGAGGAAGTGGATCACTATATCACGCAGGTGATAACAGGCCATGGTATCTTTGGGGGATATTTAAAGAAAATAAAAAAGCAAGAGGAAGACAGGTGTTGGTTCTGCGAGGATCCGGATAACCGTGAGCACACCATTTTCCAGTGCGGAAGATTTGAGCAAGAGAGATTAAGAGAAACCATAATCGTAGGTACGGCTATAACAAAGGAAAATATTGCGGATAAATTACTGGAAAGTACAGAAAACTGAGAGGCTCTAACGAAAATGTTCAGGGACATTATGGAAATTAAAGCAGGAGAGGAGGAGAAGGAGGAAAAACGGTGTATGAGGCGCAAAGGAGAAAAAATGCCTGAAGTAATACCTGACGGTGGTTCCAGGCTGGATAGAGGAGGGGAGGTTTTTTAGTCGGTAAGCGGGTTTAGGCATGCAAGCCGAATCCGACACTACTCGGCCGCACATCATTAAGGCGGCATACTCTTTTCTCAAGAAGACGCAAAACCTGGCGCAAAAACGATGGCCGGGTGACTTTTCGAAGATTTTTCCCCTCTAAAAAAAAAAAAAAAGGTGGGTTTTGGTTACTTTGGGTTAGTCTGGGTTAGTCTGGGTTGCTTGTTGGTTAGTTTTGGTTAGTGTTGGTTAGTTTGGGTTAGTTTAGGTTAGCTGTGGTTTGACAAGCTGCTATTCTACTTTCTGAAACATTTGGGATTTTTTTTTTCAATTTTTGACGTCTAAGGTGCTTTGCGCAATATGTAACGTGTCACAAAACACTTCTAATATTGTCCAATACACGTTACACGAAAATAAATTGCAAAATTCGAAAGGGGTGCTAAAAATTTACCCTTCTCTACGATATCTACAAGGTTAATTTGGGTGAGTTTTGTCTCGTTAAGCCCCCGGAGCGAGCGAAGAACGAAATATTAGAATAACACTGGGCTGCTGCCAAATGCGCAGGTCCGAAGGTCGAAAATTTGGTATAGGTAGATGTGAGTGTTCCGAAAGTTTCATAGTTTTTAGGTTGGGTTAGTGTTACTATTTTTTAATAAAAATGATCCGCCGTCCGCACTTTTTTATAAAGAATCACTGTCTCTAACATATAAAATGTTCTTATTTTTACCAAAAACTTCTTAATTTGTGTGACGCTAATGTGTTATGGACCCCACGGTTTTTGTAGATTTGCTCGATCATTTTTCAAGATAGAGATATAAACCCGGGTATATATTAATGATTATAGGAGGAATAGATCTTTTAAACACCCAATAATATACAGAGTGTTCTATTGAAATAAACACTTTAGAGGGCCCTTAGCCTAAAGTTCCTTTTAAAAAAAGTGATGAGAATGCAGTTATCTGAATTGCTAGGTATAAGTATCTGTAAAATAATATTAAATAAAAGCACAGTATTTTTTATTGTTACTGAAATTAAACAAAACAGTTTCAAAACCTAGTACAAATAAGCTCCACGTACATAAATATAAATATAGAGAGTAGTCCGATTTATAATTGAGAGATTTTAAAAGCGTATTTAGCAGTTAAAAATAAGGCAATAAAGCTATATAAACCCATGTCTGCAAATGCATAGTTTTTACGATACAGGGTGTTAAAAGTTTTTCTTTTTAACTATTCTATATAAATATTTGCAATATTTTTTAGACGATTTTAATGAAAATTGATAGTGTTCTTTGTAGTACTAAGAGACTAATATAGATCCATTTAGATGAAATTTATTAAGTCCAGTGGCGTCTCCGGGGACACCTTAGCCAATGTTTAAAGAAAATGTGTCCAATGACCTTTTTGTATTTGTATAATTTTTTCGGATTAAGTAACAAAAAAAAAACAACTTTTCTTGTCGCTAACTTTTTATCGTGTCTTGTTTTGTTTTTTATAAAAAAATTAAAAACCATGTTACTGCAGACCATTGACCATAGAAAAAATAATTCGCATTCGATGTGAGGGAAAACCTCGACATAGGAGGCGGAGAGACTAAAATTCGGAAAATTTTGGGGGTGCCGCGCCCAATTGTTACTCAAAAGTCATTAAAATCGTTAAAAAAAAACACGCCTTCCACGAGCGGACGAAGCGGATTTTACCATGCATTATTTACACATTTTCCAAGCCAATTAAATGGAAAAAAGTAGGGCTGGGCAACAGGCAATAATTGTAATCTGGAATTAAACCTCGCTTTTGATCATATAATATAACAATCGAATCTGCAATCGTTAAAACTCTTCTTCTTTTTCTTAGGTTAGGTTTAATTGAATTTAAAAGTTGCATTATTTGTATACAAAAATTGCGGAAACTCTTGTAAGCCTATGGGGGGGGGGGGGGGGCTATAGTTCCCCCTCACAGATGCGCCTCTGGGGCAAAGTAAACATAGATTGAAACTTAAATATTGCCAAAAATACATATATACGGTTATGGTTTGCTTGACTTTAACTTAAACTTAACTGTAGCGTATCTTTGATATACATTTTTTGATTGGAAATGTATCTACCCTAAAAAATATCCTATGAATTATGAATGTACTGAGTGGCTCGAATTCGTGTCTATGTCTGGGGAACTCGAAAACCGTAAGAGATACAGTGTCGGTCAAATAAAGGCAAAATTGCGCATTTAGGTGCCTAACAATATGCCGTTTAGAAAGTTTTGAAATTCCGAGTATTTACGAAGTTATCCGGAAAAAACGAAATTTTGAAAAATCGTTTTATTTTTTTCCTGGACTTATTTAAAAACAGCTTTCTAACCTAATTGGACCCTTGCATTGCCACTTTTTTCGCTCTATCCAAAGATGAGTTTGAAATCCGACGTTTCGTCTTCAAGGGATCATCATCAACTTTCTTTTTTTAAATACGAACTTTATTTTTTTAATTGTTTTTCAGATGGTATTGGCGTTATTAATATGGGAAAAAATAAAACGATTTATCAAAATTTCGGTTTTTTCCGGATATCTGCGGAAATACTCGGAATTTTAAAACTTTCTAAACGGCATATTGTTAGGCACCTAAATGCGCAATTTTTCCTTAATTTGGCCGACCCTGTATCTCTTAGGGTTTTCGAGTTCCCCATACATAGACACGAATTCGAGCCACCCTGTACAGGGTGACTCGTTTTCGTGTCTACGTATGGGGAACTCGAAAATCATAAGAGATAAAGTGTCGGTCAAATTAAGGCAAAATCGCGCATTTAGGTGCCTAACAATATGCTGTTTAGAAAGTTTCAAAATTCCGAGTATTTCCGGAGATATTCGGAAAACACCGAAATTTTGAAAAATCGTTTTATTTTTTTCCTGGGCTTATTTAAAAACGTATCTCAAATTGAATTACACTTTTGCATTGCCACTTTCTCCGCTCTATCCAATGATGGTATCCAGTTTCAAATCCTACGTTTCGTCTTCAAGGAATCATCATCAACTTTCTTTTTTTAAATACGAACTTTAATTTTTTTTATGGTTTTTCAGATGGTATTGGCGTTATTAATATGAGTATATGTTTTTATTTTTTTATTATTTTTTATTTTTATTTTTTTTAGTTAAATATTTTACTCTGGCGTAATTTTAAATAATTTAAGTTTGGTACTTTTGAAATTTTTATATTCTATAGAAATATTTAATTTTGTTTTTTGCATTAAGTGGAAAATAGGAGCCCGTATTAAACATAAAAAATAGTTGAATTATTTTTTACGAGAATATGGCCATGAACTATTACTCAAATAAGTTGCTTAGTGCAATGATAAAATATTTTCAACTTTTAACCAATTAAAAAATGTATTTAATAGAGAACATGAACAATTTATAATCATACTACGTGATACTATAGGTACTTTGATGGAAAACACACCTATTGGAATTTTGCCTATAAATTATTATTTTTTTTTATTATTTATATGCAAAGTTCCAATAGGTGTGTTTTTCCATCAAAGAACCATAGTATCACGCAGTATGAATATAAATTGAAATAAAAAAAATAAAAACACATACTCATATTAATAACGCCAATACCATCTGAAAGTATAAAAAATTAAAGTTCGTATTTAAAAAAAGAAAGTTGATGATGATCTTTTGAAGACGAAACGCCGGATTTCATACTGGATAACATGATTGGATAGAGCGAAAAAAGTGGCAATGCAAAAGTGCAATTCAATTTAAAATCCGTTTTTAAATAAGCACAGGAAAAAAATAAAACCATTTTTCAAAATTTCGGTTTTTTCCAGATATCTCCGGATATACTCGGAATTTTAAAACTTTCTAAATGGCATATTATTAGGCATCTAAATGCGCAATTTTGCCTTAATTCGACCGACCCTGTATCTCTTACGGTTTTCGAGATCCCCATACATAGACACGAATTCGAGCCACCATGTACATACCTATATTTTCCTAATCGGAGAAAAGTAATAGCATTTTCTTCTCTTTTGTGAAAACCGATTTATTGGGTTTTCAATGGCTCTGTCTTTATTATTATTCTCAAATTCTCTGTGGATGCTAAGCATACAGAGACCAGAGTGTCTTTCCTCAGACATAGTTAATCTCAACCAAGTGTGTACACGTCAGCGTCGGAGGGTACTGAAAGATCTTTCAATTGTTGTTGTGGGAGTGTAAGAAAATAGTCAATGTAATTTTCAGGTATATACCTATGCATGTTTCACTTCATACTTTGAAATGTACTTTTATATTAAGCGTCATTTTATTATTCCAAGGGGGGGGGGGGGCAACTGCTCCCCTTGCCCCCCCTACCGGCGCCCATGTCAAGAACAGAAAATTAACCAAAAAATGCAGATACAATAGAAAATAAACACAAATCAAACGGTTAACGCTGCTTATGCATCCGATCGATTTCAACAACTCACGTCACGGCTTTCCTTCCTTCTGTCGCAACCAAGTTATCGGGCAACCTATCCTCTGCCAAGCTTGCCTACTGGTAGCCAAGACTAAAGCTAAATCTACCATCGTTAGATGAACAATTCGATTATGCCTACGTACAATTGCAAGAATGTTTTTAAATTTAGAAAGTATGATATGGAAACTGAAGAATGTTCTATGGGTTTTAAAATTCCCGTATGATTGATTCAAATTGCATTTTGCTTTTGTATTACATGTACCCCTACTAATCGACCAAATTAATAAATGCTAAGAAATATTTGAAACAAAACCAAAATAACCAATTTAATACTTATTATTTAAACACTAATGACCAAAAAAAAATAATTACTTAGGTCTCAGTTTAGGGCTTTAGAATTATTGCTATCTAGTTCTTGCCGCTCTTCTTCATCCTATCCCATCTAAGCTAGACCTTCACTGCTTATATTATACAAAAAGTCGTAGCATGTTCTATAACTAAAAGAGATAAAATTGGTTCGAACAGTTAAGGGAGCTAATCGACCAAAAATCGAAGGAATAAAAAACTAAACACAGTCTGATACATTTTGGTCATGAGCGCACCATAATACATCAGTATTAGATTTTAGCTGACGTTATGTTAACCGGCATAGCATTCACATTTCCACCAAATTGTACCCAACTGTGGCAAATCACAAAAATGTATCCACTTTTTGCCAATTACAGCATGAATATTCCTGTAATTTAAAGTGTTCTTCGTTTATGCTGGTTTTCTTGATTTGCGAGCAATAGAATGCTCAATTTCTATGTCTTGAAAACTATTTTACTTATGAACTCTAATCTAATTTTAGAAAAAAATATCTGTTTTTATTATGACATTAAAAATATTTTGTATAAAGGAGCAAACAGCTTTTTTTTTTTTTATTAAAAATTTTAGGTTGAAGAAGACGAAATTGAGGAAGCTTCATCATACAACGTAACAGCATGCTGTGTTGAAGCAAACCTTAATGGTGTATGTTTGCCGCTTTGCTCTTATGATGCTAATATGAATGACATTAAAAGATTAGCTGTTTGTGGATCAGGTACCCGAAAATTAATTCTAATTTTCTACTTTTACGGTTTACTTATACGTTCTTGCACACTTACTTATACTATGTATTTCTAGAATTTCACACTATCCTCCGATGTGCTGCCGGAGGAAGGAACCATGGCGGTTGTTGCAGCAGAAGAGGAGTTCCTCCTGCGTGCTTATCATTATGTTCGGGGGTGATTGTAGATTCTTTGCGAAGTACCGCAGCGAACTGCGTGACTTACATTGGAAATATTGTACAGTGCTTCGAAGAAGGTGAGACTGAAGAAAAATAATAAAACGTTTTTATACTATTATAGACAATAGGAGTGAATATTTAAAAGAGTCGAAAGTAGCTTTATGTCAACTCGCATGCAGGTACTTCCTGTCTAAGCTAATGCTACTGGTTATGGAAGATATCGTCATGAAGTGCGCTGATATATACTAATAGAGTACTCTAATCTTATCTAGCCAATGTATGTATGCCTTTTAGGCTGACTTTTGCAATATCAGGGTGGTAGAGCTTACTTTAAGTTTAAAGCACATACAATGTCGAAAACCCCCTTTCTAAATAATCACCAAAAAAAAAAAGAAAACAACGGAAACACTTCTCCAATTATTACAACATCTAATTCACTATATTTTCCGCCTAGTCTAGTTACATCGCGAAATGTCATACTGTATAATATCCAGATCAGAGTACTCACGTAGGCTACGGATTAATGTAGTGCGGTTGTCAATAAAATGATGATTAGACGTACTAAAGTCATTTTTCCATCAAGATCGCCTAGAAGTATTATTTATCATTATTTTCTGCTTGCTAGGAACTGGAAAGCTTCCTGCTCCGGTTACTGGTGTCCATGCTATTGCTGCAGATACCACTAGCATTATTATTGAATGGTCTCCGCCTGAAGAAGGGCCCAATATAACCGATTATGTGATACATTACCAAAAAGTAGATAATACGTCCATGCACGAGACTTTATTAAAATTAGATAAGGTAAGACAATGGCTTAATTTATTGTTATAAAAATATGCTGATAAGCACGACATATCTCTAATTCTTCCGGCGCCTTTCCAAATGTTGTAGGTATGTGAAGCAGTTCCTAAAGGAGAGGCGGTGTGAAAATATGTTTTTTTCCTTCCTAATTTTGCTTTTAATAAATGGCTCTACTAATATGACCACAAAAAGATCAACATTTCAAAAACGCCTTATTATTGAAAATTCACAGCTTTATTACCTGTTTTATTGAAATGTTTAATATTTAGCAAATTATTATGAATGCAATACATGTTCGCTGAAGACATGGATATAAGTAGGTATAAAAATATGAACAGTTATGTTATTAATTATTATATTGCCGATATCCTCTAACCTAAACTAGATTATAAACGAGTGGTTTTAAAATTTTAATAGGCGATATTGACGATTGGATATTAATGTTTCCGCTGTTGGAGGGGCTACATAATTTAAATGCAGCTGAGTAATAAGTATTGTTTATTTTTCTATGCTATTTTCAAAAGGTTTTAATAACTTCCTGTTTAAAAGCCATCAAAGCCAAATAATCAAGCAAGTGGGAATTCTTCTTAGAACTTAACGATTCCTAGCACATTCTAGAACCTCCACCCGAAAACTGCAGAAGTTTGATTGAATTTCATAATCATTTGCCACTTATCGCAGGTTCATCATTTGCCACTTATCGCAGGTTCAGGATGGCCCTATGATTACCCCTATAAAAATTTTTAACTTACTGCCAAACCATCTTAAAAGTGCTAAAACTTTCTCAATTTTTAAAAGGTCATTAAAGACTATGCTAGCTGAACATCCATTCTACTCGCTGACTGAATTTTTTAATTGTAATTTTAATTAGATAATGTTGTTTTTGAAATTTTAATGTATTTTTAAGACTTTTTGTGTTTTTAAGACTTTTTGTATTTATCATTTCATTGACAATTCCGATGCATTGTAATTAAGTCTATGGAAATGAACTATTTCTATTTGTATTTGTTGTATTTGTATATGATGTATTTTTTTTAGCAAATCAACACAACAGGATTCTATTATGCCCTAACCGATCTCGAGGAAAATGCAATGTACCAAGTGTTTGTAGTTGCAAGAAACGAATATGGTACTTCTCTGCCATCATCTATTGCTTTTATAAAATTAGCTAGTGCCAATGAAAGCAAATGGGTGAACGCTGTGACTTCACCTCCACATGCATTGGCTGTGGCCAGTCACAGTGCCACGTGGGTCACCATCACTTGGCAGCCCCCAGAGTTTAGTCATCCTTCTGAACAAATTTCTTATAGGTATAAATAAATATTTTTTCTTTAATTTTGTCCGATAAGAAATATGCTTAAACTTAAATTTTGTATGAGATTGACTTTGTACAACAAATGGTTCTCTATATTAATTTAATTTCGGCTACCGACACAAAACGTTTTAAAAAAGATTTTCGTTATTTCTTCTGTAACGCTAATTAAAACTAATAAAATATTTTAGTTTATTTGTGATGCAAAGCATTGATATGCAGGGTGTTCCATTTTCGACGCTTCACATTAGATATCTTTGTAATTCTTACTCCTATCAAAAAATAATATAGATGTCATGTACTCTTTTGGGAGCAAATCTGAATTAGAAAAATCAAAATTTAAAAAAGTTCGCTCGCGTAAGAGACATAGAGAGAAAAATCAAAAAATTGAAGCTACCAAGTTCTTAATTAAGAAAGATAAAAAAATATATACAAGAGTTTCTCTATAGAGATTTTGAAATATAATACCGTTATACCGCTTCCAGAATATGTACACGTCAGGTTGAAAACTTATCGAACCTAGCTTCTGTTTATCAAACCAGTTATTTGTTATTCCGTTTCGAAGTTATTAGGTCACAAGTGCGATTTTTCTAAATTTCGCTTTGATGCACGATACCTGTCGAAAAAATTAAACAATTTTGATGAAATTCTCTGCACACGTTTCTTTTGACGAGTATTTTTGATGTGTATATTGTAACGGCACCCTTTACTTACTTTTTGCGACCTCCTGTATTTCGGTTTTCTCGGGCGCCACCCCTTGATATTTACAGCGACAAAGGGGATCGCTGTTCGCCTATCGGGTAGCCTTTAGACAGTGGAGAAACGGTTGTCCAAGGTTCGGTTTTTAAATAATCGGAATCGGTCCCTGGTAAATGAAACACTCCGTGTAAACAAAATAATGGTCGTGTTTATCCGGCAGTAAGTATAAACCTAACTTTCTTATAGCTAAAAGTATCAGACAACTTATTCTAAGCGACCCAACCCGGTAATACGTAAGAAAACTCAAAACGGTAGTAAAAGAATCGAAATCTCTAATCGCGCGGTAGACTGTAGCGGTGCGGAAGCCCCACGGTAAGTATGTTAGCAATTACGTTAAACGGTAGCGGTACGGAAGCCCTACTGTAAATATGGCAGTAAATACGGTAAACTGTAGCGGTACGGAAGCCCTACGGTAAACATGGCAGTAAACACGGTAAACGGTAGCGGTACGGAAGCCCTACGGTAAATATGGCACTAAATAGGGTAAACGGTAGCGATACGGAAGCCCTACGGTAAGTGCGGTACTAGATACGGTGAACTGTAGCGGTCCGGAAGCCCTACGGTACGTGTGGCAGTAGATACGGTACGGAAGCCCTACGATAAATACGGTATACGGTTCTCAATAGCTTCAGCTCTATGACACGGTCGGTTCAGCAGAACGGTTCCCTAACTCGGACGTGAAGCCTGGATGGACTTAGTTTGGAAGGATACTTAGCCGGGATTACTCCACTTGCCAAGCCAGGATGGCCGGGATTACTCCGCTTGCCAATAGGGGAGCCGGGATTACTACGGGAGGAAGGCCGGGATTACTCCGCTTGCCAACCGGGATTGCCAAGCAGGGATGGCCGGGATTACTCCACTTGCCAATAGGGATGGCCGGGATTACTCCACTTGCCAAGGCAGGATGGCCGGGATTACTCCGCTTGCCAATAGGGGAGCCGGAAATACTACGGTAGGCCGGGATTACTCCGCTTGCCAAGGCAGGATGGCCGGGATTACTCGGAAAGGATCATGGACCAGGAATACTGTACGACGGATATTTACCTGCTCGGTCGGTCGGTCTCCTACTGGTGGGGTATGCTGCTTGCTCGGTGCTAGACTGCCTCTCGACTACCGACTGACTCGACTCCGGACTGACTGCTTAGCGCGATGCCGCCCGGTTTTGTTAGCTAGAAACGTAGTGGGGATCACCGCGATCGCGTCATCGGCCGGCCGATAGGTGGGGACCTCACGCGCAGCGTGATGAGACGAAGATTGCGACGCTCTACTGGTACTGCACGAGAACTACGGAAAAAGTGAAAACCGATTTCCCGGCTTTTCGCGACGGAATATTTTATAAAATTGAATTTAGCATATTTAAATTATATTTTATGTAAAAGAATGATGTTAATAGCACGTAAAATAAGAAAGTTAATTCGTAGTGCATCCTATTCCCCAAAAAATATAGTAACTTCGTTACAATATTTTATAAGGAATTTAGGGAAAAAAAACTCTCTAGAGGCTTTTCTTTATAGAAAATGTTGGGAAAAGATTCTTTTGTTGGAAAATGCAAAAACATCCCTTTCTAGGGAAAAATAAAGGATTTTATTTTTTCCCCAAAATATTATTTTTTATATAGAAAAGCCGATTACTTGACGAGAATCTACGCTAAAAACGGCATTTTCGAAATGACGATGCCTTTTGTACAGGGTGTAAACTTATTAAAGCTTCTAGTTTTTCACCACACGTCACATATAGTAATAATTTATTACTGAAAAATCAAATATCTGGAGCATCCAAACTTTCGCATATTAAATAGGGATGTTACACCAAAAAATTGCACCGATTCGATTGAAGATGCTCAATTAGTGATTTTTTAATTTTCTGTTTGAGAAATCTTCTTTAACCCTACGTACCGGCTGACACAAACCTCTTTTCAAAAAAAAAAGATCACTGATTATAGATCAGATACGATATCGGGAAATACCAGAAAATCGATGTTAAAATTAAATATTCGGCATTTTTATGAGTTACGAGCATTTATAGCAATATATTGGCATGCCGCTTAGATTAAATTATGTAGATTTATACATTTAATTGCAAAAGCTTGAAAATCCAACGCAGAAAACTCAAGTTAACCCCAATTAACTAAAGTAAGTGAAATTAATTGAAGCTAAGCAAACTAAAACCCATGCTAACCGAAATTAACTCAAACTAAATTTGTAACGTTACGTTCTATCGATTTCTGAAGTTTAATTTGACACTACATAGTAATTTTAGTGTTTGTGTATATACCAGGCTGCGTGAAAAAGTGTAGGAAAAAAATTTAAGAGCTAGGAAAGAGGGGCGTTGAAGGTCATTTGCAACGACGGCCTTTTGACAGCTATGAATAAAAAAAATCAGTTTGGTCGAAACTGTATAACATGATATACTATTGAACTGATATTGAAATATGTTAAGAGATATGATAAAATAACGTATACAAAATAAAAAAATATCGGTTACCGTGGCAACCATAACTATACTTATATCTTTATTTCGGTTATCTTTAAACAAATAAAGATAAAGTGAATGTAGGATAATAATCTATTGACCTATAAACGTGCGTTAAAAAACAAACGTTTGTTGCCACGGCAACTAAATGAGGTACACCGTTGTCATTTACTTGCCGCTATTATCGTATAAAATGACGATGCATGAAATATCGGAAGTATAGACTAAGAGCTCTTTCACACGAGGTTACTGTATGCGAGATATGCGTATCCGAGATACAGAATCACGGTCGAAAACTTGGACTGCTGCATCGAATTTACGTATTTCTTCAATCAGTACTAAAATAGTCACAGTGCCGTGCATAGGTTCATCACTATAGCGCGTAGTAAATAAAAGCTATGACGTTTTAATTTATACTGAAAAATATTCTGCGTCTATGATATATTCTCTGTTGCAAAAGTATCCATGTCTGAACACGTTTATATATCGTAATGGTAATTTTGTATGCGGCATACGCATTCAGCAGTCAGGCGGCTAAAGTTGCCGGGATGCAGAAATTCGGTATCGCGATGCTGTATGCGTCGGTCGTGCCGTGTGAATAGGTCCATTTAAATGTATGTTTAATCTGTATCTCTGATACGCGTATCTCGCATACAATATCCTCGTGTGAAAGAGCTCTTAATCGAGAGACTTTTGCTACAATTGAGAAAGCAAGGTTGCCATGGTAATGGAAAATAACGAACTACGTTGCAAAATTGTGTCTTTCGATGGCTACGCGTAGTTATGTGACAACCACTTAAAATGACGCTTAGAATTTTTTTAGAAATGCGTTACCTACCATAGCAACGGCGACTTCTTAACTTTCACCTATCCTAGCTCCGTATGGCGAGACGGTTATCGTTGCAAAAGGGAAATAGTTCTCTATTAAAAAGATACTTTCTTTTCGCCTTTCGATGATCGCAAATGCTTTGAAAAAAATCGAGATAGGATAAAGCAAATGGGGTCGAAAATAGTAAAAGTGGTTGGCATAGCAGCCTACTTTTTTAATTTTGAATATTTCGACAGCCCTGAACCGTGGACAGATCACTGAATCTGACACTGTTATCCCATGACACAATGTTTATTTTAGTCTAAAAGAAGTGAATTATAAATATTTTTTTCAAATATGTAACACACCGTGGAGAAAACAGGAAAAATGAAGACATGAGCGTGTTACGATATGCTGAAATTTATAATCAGGTAATAATGTAAAATATATTTTATCCTATGATAGCTTTGAATAGTGGCTCAGCGTGTAATTTCAATTTTCATTTTGTTCTCTAATTAGCTTCAAATTTTAAGAAAGAGTCTACCTCCACCAGAAATATAGAAAATGAAACTTGAGTTTCAAAATCTTAGACGCATAGAAATTTTAAGTCCAAAAAGACCCCTATGTTGTTAATATTACCCAATATTTGCATCCTGGTGATGATGCGAGACGATTGGGATTTTGATACTAGCTTTAGATAAATCTAAGGAGGATCATTTGTTACACAAAAAAAAATTGCTTTTTCACATGAATGTCGAACCACATGTTGCGGTATTTTTAACCAACATAATTGGTTGCCTTCCGGTGTCTTTCATTATGTGGTTTTAAAATACTCCAACTTGTTATTCGATATTCATCTGACCAAATTATTTTTTGTGAGGAAACTGATCCTCGTTAGATTTACATATGTACAAACAAGAGACAAGACAAAACTCCAATCTTCATGCATCATTACCAGAATGGTAATATTAACAATATAGGGAAAATACTATTTGGATTTTGCGCCTTATATTTTGAAACTACAGTTTCATTTTCTATATTTCGGGCAGAAGTAGACTTTATTCCTAAAATTACAAGTTAGAGAAACATTGATAGATAAAATGGGCCACTATTCAAAACTAGCATTGGATAGTTTTGAATAGTGAATTCTAAGACAATTACTTCATTCTTCCTGTTTTCTAAATGGAGTGAAGGATAATTATAATACTTTATTTTAGGCTGAAGTATACAGGGTGACCCATTTAACGAAATAACGCTGGTTCCGATAACTTTTCGACCTGACACCGCATACTTATTCTAAGTACAGCATAATGTTTCAAAATGTTTATAGAGCAAAAGTATATCCTTTTTTTGTATCTCATTTAATTAAGAAGTTTAGGGTCCATTTCATAATTGTCTTTATTTTTGGATTTCCCCACGTATCTCTTAAGCGAGGGAAAACTTTATTTAAAATTTTAATGGAATTGATATTTCAAGTATGCCGCTAAAAGAGTACAAATATAACAATTATAGAGATACGCAATTAATGTTAAAGGTGTCTAAAATGGAACACCTTGTAGGTACAGGGTGACGGTATATAATGTTACACTTTAACTTTTTTATTTTTCGCACTGGGAGAAAGGGTAAAATATTAAAGTTGTAGGAATTTATGTGAACTATTTGCGACGTATATCTTTCTATATACAAGGTGTTGCGGAAACAAGTGACAGGCCAAAGTCATATATTTTTAAATGGAACATTCTTTATATTCATGAATTTTTAGAATCTACTTTCAATCTGAACATAATTTATATAAAAAATAGTATGTTCTAAATTGAACCGCTTTCGACTTATTGATGATTTAAAATTCAATAGTAGGTATTGAAAATGCGTCTAAGTAGGAAATATATTATTTTATTTTCCTACCTATATCATTGGATTTTCAAAAGTTAATAGTTGAAAACGGTTCAATTTAGACATATGGTGTTATATATAAATTGTAATGAACCGGAGTTAGTAACTGATTCTAGTTAAATTGTTTGAACAAAATATTTTATAATTATTTTAAATTGACTCGAAAATAACTTCAGTTGTGCTAGTACGCCAAGAGAGAACATTCAAATAAAATAATAATTTTGTTTTAAAAATTAAATTGAAATTAAAATTTCAACAAATATTGCCCGAACCGGGTCTAAAGTTAAACTATTTTATCTCAGGAAAGTGTGAAACAATAGCCCCCTTTCATATGTCATTACTAAAAAAATATAACTTACTACTAACGGATGAACTAACTACAAGAACTATAAGCCACTAGTTGCGCGCTTTAAAAACAGATCCCCAACACTTTGCTCAAGAAGGAAACCCAGGTGGCGTTTCTATTAAGACTATTCAGCGAACAAAGACGTGGGATTGGAATGCAAAAACCATGTTAACTAAAATGACCAATTTTCATTACTACTAAAACCGAGGTTGGAATTTCTAAAACATGTTAAAATGCTTGCCACACTTAATTTTTCGTCGACTTTTAAGTGTTCTTAGAAAAAATATTTAATAAGCTGGGCAGGAGCTGTTTTTAGATTTTTCGAGGAGAACAACAAGAAGCAAGCGTTGAAAGATGGTTTCAAAAGCTAAAAATCTTTGGGAATTTGGGAAATAGTAAGTCAAAAAAAGATTCTTCACGCGCGATAGCACGCTACACTGCCCAAAAATATGGGGACTCAAAAAAAGTTAGACAAATAAAAAGCTTCACGCTCCGCAACTCGTTATGCTGCCGAAATGGTTAATCAGTGTTGAACCTGACCCACTCGGGAAAAGAGTCTCTGAGTACCAGAGGCCCTTGGAAAGTAAATAAGTAGTCACGAAAAAGTTATTTTGTCATATCAGGCCCGGAAAAGCACATGTTGTAAAAGGAAACTCTGTTCGAAATTCGTCACACGTCGTGAGGGAAGGTGTGCTAAAAGCTAATAAGGCTTGGATTGCAGGTAACGGATCAACATTAAGACCTAAAGAGTAAGTTTAGCTGTAATAAATAATGATTAGGGTACCTGTATTTATCAAAAAATACCTGATGTATATTCTTTGTATGTTGATCAACTATTATTAAACCTCAGTGCTAGTGCCAATATATATTTTATTTATCAGGGAACGTAGAATTTATCTTACCATCTTACAAGATTAAATTTAATCTTGGGGAGAGTCAGATAAAAAGTAAATGACAGCAGCATAAGTGTTAATAATGTTAGTTTTCTTCTTATTATGTCACATCTTATTGTCTGGTGAACACTTAAATAACTAGGTCTTAACAGAAATTACCTGAACATAATATTAGCGTCAGCCACTAAATTGAGCTTAAATTTGAAATTAGTATATTGAAACGGAGAGTAGTTTGACCTACCCTCATATCCGTATAACTAGGGTTACATTTGGGTACAGGCCAGGTGGAATACAGCAATTGACTAGGTGGAGGAAGAGGGCCGTTGCTCATGGCGTCTAAGTAAAATATTTTCATATCAATAGGGTGTTAACACACTATACTGCGAACCTAGTTTCAAAAAGAAAATTAACTGGAAATGAAGAAAAGCCACGAATAAGTAGGTAATCAAATTGGTGTAATCGGCGTTCATTTCAAAAGATTCTAAAAATTCGTTAATATATGGGAGGGTCTCTTTAAAAATATATGACTTTGACTTGTCACTCCCTACAACTTTTGCCTTTAACATTTTTCCTAGTGCAACAAACAAAAATTGTTAAAGGGAGGTAACACTATAGGCGAACATATTGCACTTTGTTAACAAGTAGATAAAATAAATAGAAACTCTGTAACAATATATCATATTGGAGCATTCGTGCCAAATATCAGGTTGGAGGTTTCAGAGTTTAAACGTTGCTAATGATGAAATTAGTACAATCATTTTTATCTGTTATATAAATATTTTAGGCTGTACCATAAATCGACTTCAGACGAAGGATATCATGTTAAAAATACTTCGGTAACCTCATATATGGTGAAAAATTTAAGCCCGAATACACAATATATCATATACGTGGAGGCTGTAACAGACAAAGGAGTCAGTATGCCTTCAGAAACTTTGATTGCTTGGACTGATCCTGCTTATCCTGCATTTGTAGAGGTACAATTAGATTATGAACTTATTATGATAGATTTATAGTTGATAAAGATGGAAAATTTTCATGTTTCTTATATCGAATGTACCGAAATCTGTTAAATAAAAATAAATCTATTTGGCAGATTGTCTGTTACTTTGTATAAAATATATGGACCCTTGCACAACCTCATAATTTATTGACCGATTTAAACCAAATTTGGTACAGTTGTTTAAAGGGATCTTACCGAATGACCATATTGGCATTCTTTCCAGCTGTTTAGTTTGTCTGGAAATCAAAGAAATTTGTTACACTTTTAATATAACAATACTTTGTTCCTAATATCAGTAGTTTTCGAAGTAACGGCGTGTTTAAAAAAATATCAACTTTTGTTTGATGTCAAGTCATAAAAGCTGTCATTTTTGCATACAAAAATGTCTTTAAGTGAAAGTGAAACAATTATAATTGTTATGCTGAGAGGAATAGCGACAGGGTCAGGTTTAAAAGCCACTGTTCTAAAAACTGGTCGACGCGGACGGTTCGAAGAAACTGGAAATTATAGAGATAGACGATGATCAGGATGACCAGCAATAGCAGTCGGAGAAAAAAGTTTGGAAATATTAAAACATTTTGTTGAAGCCCCTAGTTGGTCATTAAGAACAATTTCTCAAGTAAGTGACGTCTGTTTGAAATTCGTCCATAATATTTTAATAAAACATAATATCACCATTTCAAAACACATGTCATCATCATCATCATCATTTTCAGCTTGTCTCGGTCCATTTTTGGACATACGCCTCTACAAGTTCTCTCCATCCGGTTCTGTCAGCTGTTTTACTCACCCATTGCACTCCCGCTACTTTCTGGATATCGCCTTTCCACCTAGTCTTTGGTCTTCCCGGGTTTCTTCTGCATCCTCTTGGTCGCCATTCGGTCACTTTCCTTGTCCATTTATTGTCCTCCGTTCCCATGAGATGTCCTGCCCACTTCCGTTTTAGGCTTGCTACGTGTCTTGCAGATGCTGCCCATCCAAGTTGTATCCTTCTATTGATTTCTGCCAGCTATATGTTCTTATAGAAGGATATTTTCTGTCCAAGATATATGTATTCATCGACGACCAGCGTTGTCACCCAAATCGACCATCGTAACATCGGTTGAATTTGACAATATTTTTGTTTTACTCGCATTGATCTGGAGAGACCGTCATTTTTTGCGGCATTGTTTAGGGCTGAAAGCATAGTTCCATTTTGTCTGCGAGTAGTACGATGTCATCTGCAAAGCGTAGATTACTCAAGTGTTCACCGTTGATGTTAATGCCAGCATTTCTCCAATCGAGCGTTTTGAATATATCCTCTAGAGCCGTAGTAAATAGTTTCGGGGAGATTGTATCGCCTTGTCTCACACCCCGGTTTACGGGTATGGGATCGGTACCGTCATAAACCTGAACTGTCATGGTGGCGTTATCATAGAGAACTTTGACAAGCTGTATGTATTTGTTGTCAGTATGGCTTCGTTTTAGAGCGTTTAAGTACGCCCATTTTTCAATAGTATCAAAAGCCTTTTCGAAGTCAATGAAGGCAAGATATATATGTTGATTGTATTCTTGGGATTTTTCAATCACTTGTCGCAATGCATGCAAGTAGCCAACCAAGCTGTAACCCCTGCGAAAACCAGCTTGTTCCACAGGCTGAAAATTATCTAGTTTGTTAGCGATTCTGTTGTCCAAAATTTTTGTTAACATCTTGTAGAGATGAGATAGCCATGAAACTGGTCTGTAATTTCTTCTATCCTCTTTATCGCCTTTTTTGTACAATATAATAACGTTTGCGTTTTTCCATGAGTCTGATAATTCACCGTTGTTAAGACATAAATTGAATAGTCTTTCCAGGCACCCTAAAAGTTTTCGGCCTCCCATTTTGAATTTAAATTACTATGTCATCTGGACCAGCTGCATTATTATTTTTCATTTCCTTTATGACACACTTGATCTCATATTTGCTTATAGGTGGTAGATCCTCAGTGTTATGTCTGGTCAATTTAGCTTTTTTGTCTGTTACTTCGTGTGGCCTTTCTGGAACTTTTTTGGAATACAAGTTTTTATAGAATATTCTTATGAATTCTAGGATCTCAGTGCGGGTTTTAATTTTGATTCCATTTTCGGTTATTATTTTTGATTTTCCTTGCGATAGTTTTTTCCTAAATACTCTAAGACCTTTGTTTTCCTCTATCACATCTCGTACTAGCCTTTCATTGTACCTGGCCACATCCTCTCTTACTTGTCTTCTGATCTGTTTATTTTTTTCTTTTAACTGCTCGGTCGTCATGAACCTTTTATTTCTATTTCTGTCCCTAATCATTTCTTTAGTATTGTCTGAGATTTTACTGTTCTTTTTTGCTGTTTTATTTCCTGCAATAGTTTTGTTTATACTTTCTTTTATACTGTCTGCCAAAAACGTATTGAGATCGTTTATGTTGGAGAAATTTTCTATTTCTCTGCTTAGCGTAGTTTCTAGATTATTTTGAAATTTGTCTCCGTTTTGTCGAATGTAATAGATATCATTTTCAGTATTTCAGTTCTTTTAGAGGACAGTAACTTTCGTCTTTCATGTTTTGTGTCGATTCTGACCTTTGCTCTAACCATCCTGTGATGGCTTATAAGAATATTGTTTAGCACAGTAATGTCTTTGATTATGTGTCCTTTGTTTGTTATAATAAAGTCAATCTCGTTTTTAGTTTGACCATCCGGACTTATCCATGTCCATTTGCGTTGTGGCTTTTCCTGGTA
>MU185253.1:15993-33472 GCA_016904865.1 Pissodes strobi | reverse complement strand
CCATCCGGACTTATCCATGTCCATTTGCGTTGTGGCTTTTCCTGGTAAAAAGTGTTCATTATTTTGTGTTGTTTTGCTTCCAGGAAATTTATTAGCATCTGGCCTCTGTCATTTGTGACTCTTGTAACATATGGACTCATGCAGGATTCCCATTCTTGACGATATCCAATCTTCGCGTTGAAGTCGCCGATGATAATGTGGAAATTTGTTTTATTTTCTTCCAATGCTGTAGTAATATCGTCGTACATTTCTTCGACTTCTTCGTCTATATCTATACTTGTTGGAGCATATACCTGAATTAGTTTTAGTTGATATCGCTTGGAAATATGCAGTGTGATATATTCAACTCTTGCTGATATCGATACTCTAGCTATAATATGTTCTGCCCATCTCTTATGTACCAGGAAACCCACTGCTTCGGAGGTATTATCTTTGCTTACGTAGTAAGGTATATTTCCAGATTTCAGATGAGCAAGGTCCTCGCCAGTTCTTTTAATTTTGCATAGTCCTATGACATTCCATTTCGTATCTCGCAATTCTTCTTCAAGTTGTAGAATTCTGTCTTCTGTTCTTAAAGTTCTAACGTTAAGTGTCGCTATATTTAAAACACATGTAGTTCAAGATAACTTTTGAAGATAATTATGAGCGAAGAATGGAATTTTGTGATGTTAGATGTCAAGGTGAGACTAATAACCAGTTTTTCAACTGCCTAGAATTTTCAGATGAAGCAACGTTTATGATAAATAGTAAAGTCAATAGACACAGCTGTAGGCTTCGGGCTAATGAAATCTCCACTGGAAGTGCGGGCGGAGCTAATATCGCCATTTTAGCACTTTAATAAATATTCAAATCAAAAACCAGTGCTCATTTTAAGACTGAACAATTCGAAAACGGGCCAAAAATCGAGCAAGATTCATTTCCCGTTTTGCGTTTTCCATCCAGATTCCTCTTTAACAGCGTTTTGTCATTCAGAAGTGAAATATACCAAAATATTATCTTTATTAATACCTATACGCATCATATACCCATAAGATCGGTCCATGCATGGATGGAATTTAGACAACACAACTTTACCTTGAGCTCTTGGAAATGTAAATAGTGCCGGCTATATGAAATCTGATGGGTGCAAATTAGGCAAGTACATGTTCCAACTGGACGGAGCTCCTTCGCATTTTGCTCGAAACATGCGAATTTTCGAACAATTTTCCAAATGGTTGAATCGGTAGAGAGGAACCATGCTCGTATTGACTATTTTTCAAATGAACACCTCAAAATTTGGCTAATTTGCAGCGTTGAATATTGGACGAATTTCGACTAATAACACCACAATAATAACAATGCAATTAAATTTCGTTATTTTCAATTACCTAACTGTCAAGCTGTTCAGGGAAAACAGTTTGAACATTTAATATAGCTATATTTTTTAATTATACACGTTATTTCGAAAACTTTTGATGCAAGGATCAAAGATAACTAAACAGCTAGCAACAACGCTAATATCGTCATTCGGTACGTAAGATGCTCTTCGATAACTGTACCAAATTTGATTTAAATCTTCCATTAGATTGTGAGGTTATTAAGCCGTTACCAGGGTTTATACCGGCCCTTTGTATAAATTTTATATTATATCGTTTTTAGCGATGATGCTTAATTACAATGTTTTCCTATAATATCCAGAAACTATAAATTTCATTAATTCTAGGCACCTACAGTTCATCCTATTAACTTAGTCATCGAGGGAAGCAGCATGACAATCCTCTGCATAGCAATGGGAAATCCAATGCCAACAATATCTCTCTACATATCAGGAAGATTAGTAAGACAAGATACCACAAGGCACATGGTAACTGTAATTCACAATGTCACACGGGATATGGATCAGATTTCATGTTATGCAGATAATGGTTATGGAACTCCCATGCAAGCTTCAAGGAAGATTACTATTAGTCGTAAGTATCGTATTTGCAATGCTTTAGCGTTTTTTTAACACGACTGATCAGAATTTTCTTGATAAGTTGCAAATTATTTCCTTATTTCTTCTTAATGTGCAGCTAAGTCTTTATCGTTCTTGTATCAAGTTACCAGCAATTCCTCTTCCGCAGTGATATTTATTATGTACGAATAAGTATTTGCAGTTTTTTTTTACATTTCAAGGAGAACTCTTTTTAAACAGAACGTTTTTCCTATTAAAGTTAGCAAGTATAGATTTTATTTAAAAAAACGAACCTAGCACCGGAGAGAACAATCTATTTGCTACTAAGTATTTTTTTCAAACACAGCAACAATCCTACAGTAAAACTTTTGACTATTTAAGCGCAAAGGAAAGTCAAATGGTTATTAAAGTAATTAATAATAGTGGTACAATATGGTGATTGTACGGAGACCAATTATGTTGTTAACACTCGGTACTGTATGCCTTACAACTAACCGCTCTAAACACTAAAATCCGAAGTGATCACTTTGATTTTACCTAAGCTTATTACATATATATGTATGTGTGCGCTAGTAGCTGCACCAATTATAAATGTAGCATTAATAGTAGGTAGCGATAAATGGCCACAATAATTAAATCAATTGACCCGATAAATGAATAAAAAGAATAAAATTATTGAAAACTATTTAAAGATCGGTTGTCAATGCTTGATTTATATTTAAAAAAGAAAAATTAAGAGCGATTATATCAATCGGTCAGAAAAATAAATGAATAATGAAACTTGGCTCTTTTAAGGCACAATCTATAGTGCAAAATTAATTATAATTAATCACAAAAAAAGAGATGATAATAAAGATAAATGCTTCTGTACGATACCCCGTTAGATCCGATTTGTCACACTCAGTAGTAGTGGTAAGAAGTACCTCTGGTGAAGGTGCCGGGCACCTGTAGGTACTGCTATGGCACTGGCCCCGAGGGTAGAACTAGCAGAGGACTCGGTGATAAAATTGGCTGCGGTGTAGCCCGGAGATAGGTTTGGCCCAAAGATAGGATTGGCCCGGAGATAGGACTGATCCGGAGATAGGACTTGTAGCCAGGTGATAGAACCTTGTAATAACCCAAAACGCATTAGACAAAGCCCCTTTACTTTAATGAAAATACTATAGCCCCCCCCCTTTCATAAATATATTTTCTTTATAAAACAAATCCCCCCAAAAATTATCAATGGACTTTCAGTGACCATCAGCAAATAAAAGAAATACAGAAGGTACAAACAACTTGAATATAAAAAAGAGATAGGTATGAATCGCCCCTACAAGAAAATATAAACTTCCCCATATCATCAGAACTAAAGTCACTTATAATTAATAATAATAAGAGATTAATTAATAATTCAGCTATGATAAAATGGAATAGATAACATCATAGAATGCGAAGCAAATGGTGGGCAATGTACAAAAAAAGAGTAACAGATAAAGCAATTATAACTGTAGTAATAATTACCTCGCTTTTGACGGACGGTGGCTAGAGAGTCGACGGTCTCGGTTTAGTAAGAAGAGCTCGGAAGCTTCTGGAAGTAAAGGAAAAGGCCATTAGCATCATGGCGTCCACGTGCTTCACAAGCAATAAAAAAAATAATTCTAGAGAAAATGCTTACCTAGTGCAGTATTTAGATCCCGATTAATCGGTCGTGTCAAAACACAATATCCCTAAAAAGGGTAGTATAAAATACAATACTAATGTTGAGTCACTATGACTTCACTAAAGCAAACCTTCTTTTCACCTCGAAGGGTATTTCTAGAAGAACTATCTATTGGTTTCAGTCAATTTGTCTTTCCATTACCACGAGATTAGAAAAAAAGAAACGTCGAATCAAGAAGAAAAAATTGTAGGGCCGAGAAATTCTTCACAAGTCGATACGAGGATTAATTTTAAGATAATAAACGACTTAGTTCTCGTTTATTATGGTTGTAAGACGACAGCGGGAGCCACAATTAATGAGCTGAAATTAACTTGTTCAAGGAATACTAGAAAATGTTCCCAAATGAGATGATACATTTTAAAAAATCTAAATCGACAGCAGCAATTATGGGAAATAGCACATTCCTACTACCTAGTGCCGCCAACAGTACCAACCGAACTTTGCAGCAGGCCGCATGGAAAGATAAAATAAATATCTGAAAAGTTTTATCAGAAGTTCTCAAAAGTTATGAAATATTTAAACCGAAAATAAAATATGAATTTGGCGGATCTAACGAAGCTTAAAAGCAGGTTTTATTAACACAATTCTTAAAAACATATAACGGTTTGCTGGCCGCTCTACGGTAATGTAATATAAATTAAGCAAAGTTATATTAATAACATAATATCCTATTTTAGCGATCTGTGGTTCGCTTATCAACTAAAATAAATATAGTCACAAAGTGCCTGAGGGCTACGTAAGAGAAAGGGATGATCAAAACAGCTACTCAAGGCCACAACAGTGTTATCAGGGTTAAGACAAATATATCGTTAACGTATATTTAGAATAAAATTAATTTACATTAATAAATGCGGCAACCTTAAGCTTATTGACAGCAAATCGAATCAATAAATTTAGAATTAATAATCCCAAGCGTATCGACCTCTTCTCAATAATTCTTCCCGCAAAATACAACATTTTTTTTTGCTAAATGCAGCATATAAAATGAAATTTAAAAATATTTTACACTGATCAAATCAGACTGTTACAATCTGTCCATCTTGACAATATGTAATCTATCGCTCAGATTGCGAATTATAAAGCAATTATGAGGGGACATGCCAAAAATATTTTACATATACTTAAGATTAACAGGCGAAATATGCCTATTTATGAATGTTCTCCTTGAATTGTCATAAAACTATAACTATTAATTCGCATTATATTAAAATATGACTTACTTAATATTAAAACGATGAAGACCTTACAATATGTCGGAGATTTTAAAACATACTATATAATCTACAAAAGATTCCAGGACAAATATATTTTTTGATGAATTATTTTTTGTTGTTCAATGCACATTGTCTTTTTAGATGGTCCACACATCCAGGCTAGCGGAATCACTATGGCTACAATTGGAGATTCTGTAACACTAGAATGTAAAGTAGAAGCAACGCCGGAACCAAAGATGATATTCTGGAAAAACCACGAAGATAGGACGCCCGTTATTCAGGGTGGAAAGTATGATATCCAAATTACGAAGGCCAAAGATGAAGAGGTTAAATATGTTATGGATTTAACTATCAAACAAATAACAGGTAAGGCTAATGTTTAGACCTATACCCGTAGATGAGGTATGATAAGCATATATGCGACTGGTAACCTTTATTCTGCGCTCTGCTCAGATATTAGCAGTCCTTGCGCTCAACAATATATAAATAAGAAAAATATATAAACGCGAAGAGGGAGGAAGAGAGTGAGTCCGATAGAGGGAGAGAGCATCGCGAGGACGGGGCGTGAGATAGAGTAATTGAGAAATATCTGAGACTGTAAGAGAGATTTAAAGAGGGCAATAGAACGAGATCAAAAGACTGAGATCAAGGAAATGTAGACCAGAAGCGAGAGCGATGGCCATATAGAGATTAAGGGAAATGGAGCAATACAGAGCAGTATAGAGCAAGAAAAAGCGAGATCTTGTGGGAGCAATGCAGATAGAGTGTAATGGTGTGGGATAGAGGGAGACGGCTAATGGACATGACTTCACCTTGAATATCTGCATCTATATCTATATTTATATATACATACCCACATTTATATCAACATCAATACGTAGGGAGTGATAGAGAGCATATATGTACATTCAGATCTATTACTCTACCTATAATTTCATCTGTTTCTACACAACTAACGTCTATTATTTAAGTTTATGGTGGTAGTATGTAGTATGAGATTCATATTCATTAGAAACTCCTACGCCATTTCTAGTATTACACACGTACAACACTCCTTTAGACGAGTTCATTTATTTAGTTTTTATTCATGCTTTCTTGAAGTTTCCGCTGTTATAATCTAAATTCTGTTCTAAAGTTCGACGCGAAATTGTTATCTAATATAAAATATGATTCTCAGCAGATGGCGCTGAATGACAACTTGTTAACAAATTAAAAATTAAGAGATGAGAATATAACAATCGGATAAAATACACTGATGTATGGACATCACTAGACTTCTTATCAGTCAACACTTACCCAGAACTATACCCAATTTCTTCTTTCAGCACCGTCTGAAAACCACTTACACTAGCTCAGCTCAGGTTGGTCCGATGTTTATCTTTTAAACAAGTTCCAAATGCTGTACGAGTATATGAAAATGAATCAAGTTAGGTTAAAGTCAAAGTCTAAGTTGGACGCCACCAAGTTTAGTTTTGTTGGCAAAGCCCTAACGTTATTGTTACGGACACAGTTAAAAAAAACTGAAATTCAAACTCCAGTATCGTATATGAAAATAATTACCTGTCGTATTCTACATTACCTGTGCTCTGTTATCAGACAAGTTCTAGATTCTCTCATTCAAATAAAATAACATCAGAAATAAGGTCAGTACTTTTATTTTTAAAAAAGTAAGCTCCTCTAGCCTTATAAAAAATTTCCCTATGACGAGAGAATCAGCTACTCCATAGTGAAATTTCGTAATGTCACAGACTATTGAGTCAAATTAACAGTCTAGATTTGAATTTTTAAATGTGTCATAAAAATTGTAATTTAGAACGTAAACCCCAACGTATCGCTCTGCCTGAACCCTGCAACCAAGACGGCGATAACTTTACCGGACGTTACCACACAAACTATTCTATGTTAATTCAACTCGGATAGAATAGCCTCTCCGTAAGTCCAAGTTGCAAGTTCCTAACAAAAGCCAAATCCTCAAAATTCTATGTTACGATTTTGATAATAGAGCGATTTTAAGCCCCTTGTTTCAGCATGTCGTTATGGTTATCGTTATTGTGAGCATGCGCAGTACTAAAATGTCATCACTTTAACTTTATTAACGATAACGGTTTCCGTTAATTACGAAGAAATAAGGAAGGTGTTATCGTAATCGTTATGGTTATTTCATGGACTGCAATGTCGCCAATGCGGTTAGAAGTTACTAACATTCTTTTGAGTTTAGCGAAATTTGATTGATTATTCGATGATAAATTTGAAAACGTATAGAAATCATATTTTTATTAGTAAACTTTGAATATTTATAAGTTACTTTAAGAAACTTAAATATAGTTTTTGCATTTTTAAACATCGTAGGGCATTATTATTTCTTGGAATAAATAGTACTATAATGATAATACTTCTAATTAGCTCTCAGTGCTCCTGTTAATCGATAAATATGTTCTTTTTTAAACCTAAAATAAAGTATTGCCTCATTGTCTTCAAAGTTAATCAAATCGAATTCTGCCTGAATCTGCACCATAGCATCCTCCTGCTGCAGAGGATTCTTTCGAAAAATATCATTCATATAATACCTCTGATTAAATTGTGGTTGGCTCCATTGAGATCATGTCTTTATATTTTGGCCAACGAAACTGGATAGCACGGAAATCTAAGATTGGGTTAGTCTGGATGGCGTTACTCTATTCATACCACAAAAATATTATTCTTGTGTTGTTGTTGTACAGGGTGTCCCAAATTAGGGCCTCATCATTGGTATCTCGGAAACTAGAAGAGATACGAGATCGGTTAAATGGAGGCAAAGTTGTGCAATTTGATGCTGATCAAAATGCCATCTTAAAAGTTTAAAAATTCCGAACACTTACGAAGATTTTTGGAAAAAAACGAATATTCGCGATTTCATTTTAATTTTTTTATGACTCTTTTTGAATATATATAACAAAATAAATTTCAGATTCTTATTGCTTCTTTTTCTGTTCTACAAGATGGTGTTATCAGATTTTCAAGCCGACGTGTCGTCTTTGAGCTGCCATCATCAACTTAGTTTTTTTTTAAATACGGCCCTGGAATTTTTATTACGGATTTTAAGAGCATCTAAAGTTCCAAAGAAAATGATGTATCGCACTTATTCGAAAAAATCATATTAATGGAATTTTCCATAAGACCTCATGTGTTAGAGAGAGACAGAAAACATATTTTTGGTAAGATTTTACCAGGAAATCATTAACATGATTTTTTCGAATAAGTGCGATACATCATTGGTTTTGGGACTTTAGAAGCTTTTAAAGTCCGTAATAAAAAATCCAGGGCCTTATAGGGCCTTATTTAAAAAAAACAAAGTTGATTATGACAGCTCAAAGACGAAACCTCGGTTTGAAAATCTGATAACACCACCTTGCAGAACAGAAAAAGTAGCAATGAGAATATGAAAATTATTTTGTTATATCTATTCAAATAGAGTCATAAAAAAATAAAAATGAAATCGCAAATATTCGGTTTTTTCTAAATATCTTCGGAAGTATTCGGATTTTTTAAACTTTTAAGGTGGCGTTTTGATTAGCATCAAATTGCGCAACTTTGCCTCCATTTAACTGACCTCGTATCTCTTCTAGTTTCCGAGATCCCAATGATGAGGCTCGAATTTGGGACACCCTGTATAAATACACAAATGTCTTTTGTGACATTTGTCATTGTCGTTATTTTTAAGAGGATTTTTGACGTTCGTGTTAAGAGGTTTGAAATCTCTTTTATGAAAGGCGTCGTAATCGTTATCGGCAATAACGTTATCCATAACACTGCCCAAAAATGCTGTTATTTTTAGATGGCTTAAAAACTCTCTAATATCGCCAAACTAGAAAAGAATAATAGATACATTTCTCGGTTATAAAATGCATTAAATAATATTCAAAAATCTAGTACCCGAGAGAGTATACCAATGGAACTAAGCCGGTGTAGCTATACTTCACAAATGGTTACTATCTAAGCCCTAGTGTTTGAGATATTCGAAAATGAATACTATGATAATTATTCAAGCTGTTAATACTAATTATGTTACTGAATTTTGATAATTATTAATAGTCTTTGTGATGCTAAAATTCTATCAAATCACTTATTTGTGTTTCTGAACGTCTCGGAAACCAGAGAAAGAATTTCCATATCATTCATCGGACTTCTAAAACCTGTCCCCGGACTTGTCACTGTCAACTAACTAGCCAGAAAATGGTACTTAATGTGACATCCGACATAATTTGCTGTCTTCCAAAAAAAACTAAGGAGTAAGCAGACAGTGAAATGTGAGCGGCAGGAAACTCAAGCTAGAAGCATAGAATGTTTGAATAAATAAACTGTCCTGCTGTAGAAGATTTACTCCTTATTTGTTCTTCTATTTAATAAATTGGACGACTTTGGCCTAGTTTGTAAGGATACAAAAGGTTCTATGCTACCCTACGGGGAATCCGAAACTAGAACCCTAAAACAAAATCTAAGCCATCAAAGTAACTTAATATGAAATATTAACATTAAACGAATGCCGAACTCGGCTCTAGAAACTAATTGGAATTTTACATTCATAAACAATTAACAATAGCTGGGGTTCACCAAAACCTTCCTGGATAGTTTATAGAAAGTATGGGATAATAGCCATTATGGCCGTTGGTAGAATTCAATACTTTCTACTGTAACATCCTCCCTCGTCTCCCGAAAGTTTGAATCGGCATACAACCTATTTCATCTCGAAATGAAAATTACTCTCAGGGAGCTACTTCCTCGCTCCAGGAAAACTTTTTGGCCACTGAAGAAAGCAATTGACTACGTAAATCAACAGCAATCTATTTTCCTGTCTTTCCTACTTGACGATACTCCGACAATATCAGTTTCATTCCTTCGCATATTTCACTTTTCGCATGGCCCTCCGCTCGCTTCGCTCGCTACGGGGGCTCAAGAAAAGGAAACTAACCAGCCGCTAACCCAAACTAACCCAAGACATACCCAAAAACAAGAAAAAACAGTTTAGAAATATAACCTTAAAAAAAATTAAAACACCTACGGGGTTTGAACTCGAGTCGCCAAAGTGAAGGCTAACCATGCGGACCCCTAGACCACCAGGGCACATACAAACGATTGGTTGCATTACGAAGACATGGCGCGCACGCAGGAATGAAAATGACATTGTCGAATTTGTTTCAGAGTCGATCTTGGTTGATTTTCTGAACAAAAAGAGATGTGCTCTTAGGCACTGAAATTTACTATAGGGCTAGTTCTAACGTCATTTTGTAAATAAAACAAAAAGCTTTAGCATTATATGAATATTTTAATAAGTTACTTTACTTGAAAATAACTAGAAGCTCATAAATACACAAAATATAAACACTGAATTATTGTACGTAGGCAGTGCTACGATGTGAACAATATTAGTCGAGGCAAAGTTTCGACCTTGAATAATATGACATAAATAAAACTTTTAAAATCTAAAGCAATGCATAAACAGTAGTAATACTTTTTATATGTTTATAAACATAACCTTGAATCTATGTACAGTTAAATGTCTATTAGAGTTCCTGCGGAACAGCTACTTATCAACTATATTAGCTGATTTAGCTTTGATATGAAATACAATAATATACAAGCGATAATAACAGGATTAATATTACCTTAGAGTTCACCTATAAGCTAATATGTACACTATGAATACCATTGACGAGAAACGTTCAATGTTCAGGAGGTTATCTTCTAACACTGGGGGAAAGTCACTTTGAAAAACACTAGATCTATGGCTAGCTTCTATTTACAATGTAGTTCACTTTCTTGCAAACAAGAATGACTGAAATATAGTGGTTTGACTTTGGTATGCAGTAAGTGCATATGGCAAGACATGAATGCCTTGTGAATGCGGCTTCTTGGTACACGTATGAATGATTAGTAAATATGCTATACTGGTAGCATAAGCTGAGATCCGCGTAGGGGATACAGCCTTGTGGTAACTTGAGTAAATTGGCATACTAGTGCCGTTTAACCCTTATATGAGAATAGTGCAGACTGCAGAGTAATCCTTATATTAGAATAAGGCAAGAGTGTAGCAACCCAGTGGTACACTCGTGATATAGAATGTTGAAAATCCCATGGACAATACCATTGGGGACTGTGCAGCGCATGGCACAGCCTTTGAGAATTAGAGATCAGTGGGTCTCCATAATGGCAGTAAAGATGCCGAAATATACCTTTTTGTAGGCTTAGTACTAGAGATCAGTGGGTCTCCATAATGGCAGTCAAGATGCCGAAATATACCTTTTTGTAGGCGTAGTGAGAATGTGATTGTAAACATGTTCGTTTACTTACTTGAGATTCCGAGACTATGCTCGATTGAGTGTGGTTTGAGACAGGGCTCGGTTGTAGAACTCTCATGGATGAGACCAATTGGGGCGCCATTGCTCGGCGTGAGACTCGTGAGAATAACGGCAGTATGTTTGCCAATAAATACCTTATTGTAGGCTTGACATAAAGATGATTATGCTGGGATATCACTATGTCACTTGAGTAAAGAACTAGAGAGATTATCAGGTATCAACACGTGAAAACTTGCCGGCATGGCGCCTAGCCAGCCGGCTAGAAACGGGGGTGCGCCTTTTGCGACTTACATGGTCGAGATTCAAGAGACTTCTTAATTCTAGAACGTGGGAACTAGATCAACTTGAAGAAGTTGTTACCGCCCCTTCCGGCGGGATGCTATACATCCTCCGGAAATAGAAAGAGCGAATAATGTAAATACTGAGAAGTTATGTAAACCTTTACGTCAGCGATTGTCTAAATTAACCTTATGAACTTTAACACAAATCCGGTCGAAATACGTTAACTAGTTTTTTATTAAAATCGATTCTTAAAGATCATGAACTTAGGAGCTAACTTGATTACCTCCGTTAAGAGACAGTGATTGGTCGACTCGGTCGCCGGGGTATAGCGGGAAGCGCTATGATTGGCCAGATGAGTTTAGGATGCGCGGCCGGATTCAGATGAGTAAAGGTGGTTACAACAGATGGCGCTAGTAATACAGCCCGGATAAAGCGCGAAGCGCTATGATTGGTCGGAGGCCTTTTGAGGACGCCTAACTTTTAGCTTTCTAGACTGTGTAGCGCAGTGGATAAGCGTGGTAAACAAGAGATGGCGTTAGTAGTATCGCCAAGGTTTTAATTTGTTTGGAATGCGAGGACAGTGGCGTGGAATGTTAAACCGTACAAAAGTTAAATCGTTAGATTTGAAGACGTGTTCAAAAATGGTGTTTGAACAGAATTATCCGCAAATGTCTTTCCTATCCGTCTAGATTAATAAATAGAAAATTCTGTAAAGACGTCAAAATTGTCCGATTGTCATTAATCTAAATACCTTAAATGACAATTTACCTGCTGCTGTCATGAAACTAGTCAGGTTCGGCTTTATAGAGAAATAGTAGAGCTAGTTATCCAAGCGATATAGCTTCCTATAATGACTTCTATAAGTCTGTCGTGTGGTTTTAAGCACATACCGTATTTTTTGCCCTACAATACTTCATCGCAATATGGAAATTTGCCTCATATTTCTCCATTTTGTTGATAAAAGTTAAAACCATTTGCCACACACCAGTCAACAACATTATTCAGATCCTCTTGCAGACACACACCATCCTTCGTCGCAATCTCCACAAAGAGCTTGAAGTCATCAGCAAACAACAATGCATTCAAATGCTTGACAACCCGACGTATATCATTTTCTGCTACTAAAAACAGGAGAGGATCCAGATTAGCCCCTGAGGTACCCCTGACGCACTTTTATATACAGTATGTCTCACTAACTTGGAACCATATGGGAAACTTCTTTATTGTTGATTTTACGAAAAAAAGTTGCTCTTTATAAAAAGTTTTGCTTCCTGAGCAAATAATATAAGACTATTAAAACTTGACTTAAGATATACAGAGTGGTCATAAAGTAGGAAAATGTTCAGGGTGTCCGGAAATACCGTTCGAATAATTTTACGCGTGATTCTACATAAGAAAACATGAAATTTTTTTTATATGAACATGGGTCCGAAAATGCATATTTTCCAAGATACAGGGTGTCAAACTTTTTATAAAAAACCAGTTTTTTGTTAATACCTTAAACATGATTTTACTGATTTTGTTGAAACTTGGCAGTGTTATCTGTAGTAATAAGGGGCTCATTTAGCCTTAATTAAATTAAAAATGTAAAGTCCAGTGACGTCCCGGGGGGCATCATACTGAATATTATTGACATAGAAATGTGCACCACTGACTCTTTTAAACATTTTATGTTTTTTTCGTATTAAGCAACTAAAAATACATTTTTGTTTCTTTAATTGTTTTCGTAGCTTGTTTCGTTTTCGAGAAAAAAAAATTAATACCATTTTATTACATTTCTTTAGGGCATCAAATTATACATCAAACGCTGTAATAAACTGGTTTTATTTTTTTTCTCGAAAATGAAACAAAATACGAAAACAATTAAAGAAACAAAAATGTTGTATTTTTAGTTGCTTAATACGAAAAAAATATAAAATGTTTAAAATAGTCAGGGGCGCACATTTCTTTGTCAATAATATTCGGTATGATGCCCCCGGGACCCCGCTGGACTTTATATTTTTAATCTAATTAAGGTTAAATGAGCCCCTTATTACTACAGATAACACTGCCAAATTTCAACAAAATCTTTAAGGTATTAACAAAAATCTGGTTTTTTATAAAAAGTTTGACACCCTGTATCTTGGAAAATAGGCATTTTCGGACTCATGTTTATATACAAAAAAATTTTCATGTTTTCTTATGTAGAATCACTTCTAAAATTATTCGAACGGTATTTCCGGACACCCTGTACATTTTCCTACTTTATAACCACTCTGTATATGCTAATTCAAGTTTTAATAGTCTAATATTATTTTCTCAGGAAGCAGAACTTTTTATAAAGAGCAACTTTTTTTCGTAAAATCAACAATAAAGAAGTTTCCCATATGGTTCCAAGTTAGTGAGACATACTGTATATTTGACTTTGACCGTTTTATCTCCACATACTGCTTTCTGTCTGCCAAGTATCAAGCTCTTAAGTTTACCATCCATTTTGCGTAGTGAATCAATTATGATACTATGCTTAACCCTATCAAACGCCTTCTTTATATCATTATAGATTACTTCACCTTGTGTTTTATTATTAAAAGAATTATGAATAAATTGCGAGAAAGTTACTAAATTACTTAGAGCAGATTTAACTGGTAAAAATCCAGGCTGGTATTGAGAAACATTATGTTTTACTTCCTCATGGATTCTATTAAAAAGAGCTATTTCAAGAACTTTAGATATATCATTTAATAATGGGCCGATAGTTGGTAACTTCATGTTTTGCGATACATTTAAAAGTCGGTAGAACTTTACTAATAGGCCAGTCTGTAAGGTAAGTGGATGTTTTAAGACTAAGGTGAAATAAGCATAGCAAAGGTTCACTACAACACGAACTCACCATAACACTTAACAATATACTCAGGTTACCCATCCGGTCCAGTAGCTTTGTTTCACTCTAATTTTTTTAGAGCTGCCCGGATCTCAGATTTTGTAAAAGGAAGGGCGCCAAAGGAATCTTTCGGTACCTCCGTAAAGGATTCCAATGGAAAACACAGAACCAAAATAAGATGCAAACATATTTGCAATGCTCTTAGTGGCCGAACAGAAAGCATTATTTTGTGTTGGAATAAACTGCTAATTCTTATTTGACTTGACATAAGATCAGACATTTTTCGGATCACTGAGCAAGCTAGCTTCAACTTGCGTTATATACCCTGTGTGAGCCATTCTTATTTTACTTTTAATTTGCTGTCTAAGATGCTTATACTTTGTATTTTGTATGCCAGTAAGATATTTTATTATACCACACGGGAAAAGTTCTCCCAATTTGGGTCGACATTGGAACAGACTGAACAAATAATATCCTATGAAGATTTTTATAAAATTCTGTTGTCATGGCATTAATCACAGCACTCATAAAGAGTTCAGCAATTTCTAATCTATATAGTCAGCTTTACTCTGGCTAGTTCATCTGTAGATGCAGATGTAAGTATGGATTAGATGCAGATGTATGTGTAGATATACATATGCCGAAGACGGACATAAATAATTTTCTCCGTACTTTTTACCCTAAGTGACACTTCATCGCCCTAATATTAATTATAATTCGTTATAGATGTGGACGTGGGAGAATATTATTGTCATGCCGAAAATGCATTTGGTAGCGCTACTCAGCCCGTCTCTGTACGGATAAGGAACATGGCCTCAGTAAATAATGTAACACAATGCTGCATGGACCAAAATGTCTCCTCAATCTGCATGGATGCCTGCTCTTTCCATTTGGATATTGACGCTGTGGTAGATAAACCGGAATGTATACAGGTAAGATGATATGTATGGACTTGGAATTTAGTGAATTTCTTGAGAAAATCAATTTTGTCTTCATTATTAATACGTATATAATATAGGCACCTAAATGCGTTTCTCTGGAATTATGCTTTTTAAAGATAAGGCTTTTATTTAATATTTAACATAGTACATTTAGTCCTATGCTGCCATGTTTTAACTAAAATGTGGTTTGTACTTTTCATCACAACCGTAGTGTTAATTTCTACAATTATTGTAGAAAATACTCTTACTGTTGCTGATATATGTTCCAGCACGCATTTCATTCGTATGTGGGACTGGATGTAAAGAAAACAAAATATGTAACATTATGCCACAAGTTTTTCATTTCAATTTATGATCACCCTAATAGATCTTTCCTGATCATTTTCAATACATGATTCGGGCTCTTGAGCTACTATGGCGTTTGAACATGTCAAAATTCCGAAATTACTACAATAATAGTATATCCCAATGATTCATTGCAATTGGCATCTGGGCAAACATGGGAAGAAAGTTACAGATAACTAACGTAGAAATATTTCGAGTCAGATGCACGAAAAATCCAAATTAGGGCGTGAATTCGAGCAACCAAAGTCGGGTCAGACAGTCGTAATCTTAAATAGAGCACTTTTGGCATAGGTATTGATGATTTTTGGCACATATTTGCTTACGCATGCAAATTAAGCATCCAATGAACGATTATTGTGAACTTGAATTTCAGGATTTCGATAAACTAATGAAGTGCGCAGCCGACGGGTCTGATCATCGAAACTGCTGCGCTCATGCAAATGTTCCGAGGAGGTGCTTAGACTGGTGCAGAGGGGAGCCTATTCTCACTAATAAAGTCTGCGTGTTGTCTTATACTAAGCATATCATGGGTTGTTTCCATGAATTAAGGTAGCTATCATTCATTATATGTTAAATTAATAAAGTAGCATATCTAGCTGTAAAATTATAATATAGTTAAAGGGTATTGGTAACATTTTATTATTTTATAACTACAGTTCCTTCTTGGCTATTCTTTGTGGTCCTTATTAAAGTGTGAAATTCATATTTTTCTCCGTTAGATAAATATTGATAATATTATTTTAGTGTATCTAAAGGTCTCTATACACGTTCAGGAATACTTGTGGAGTAGAGAAATTTTCTGTAGGTCAGCCAAACAGTGCAGATTGGTGTCTGTATCTTGCCTGGCTCAAAAGAAGTAGAATTATCATCAAGAGCAACCACAAAATAAACATGTGAAACAATTTTTAAACTCTTTCTCCTTCAAATTCAGATTTAGTTAGAATTCGAGAATTTTTTTTTACCACAACTGTATCTAACTGCAACACTATAATATATTTATCGATTTTTTCCTTAGGGATAAGTTACCTGGTCCTCCTCAAAATATACGAGTAGAGTTTATCGACGCTCACTCAGTGTACCTTATGTGGGATCCCCCGGTGAAAAACCCTCACACTGTGGAAATGTACAGAATATTCTGGAGACCGGTGGACTCCCCTAACAGATCTAGTCAGAAAGGCGATACATCTGATACCAAATTAAAAATATCCGATCTAAAAGGTAAGAGGAAATTAGCTCAACCAATGAAAATAATAGTTTCAATAGAATAATTATTCAATGTTAAAGAACCCCGCACCAAATACATGGGAATATAGCTCTCAGCTAATTTTGATATTTTTTGGGCTATTATAGTACAAGCACGGCATAATAAACAATCGGCAGGCTGACTCGCCGTTAATCACATTGCAATATTAGAGTACGAAAATTTGACCTTGGCGGCGCCATTCGGGGATCCTAGTCAGGGCCGGATTAAGACGTATCGACATTTTCCGATAAAATAAACTATTGTTAGACAGGGTCGTATTAAAACAAAAAAGTGATAATTGACACAAAGGGTATTTAAATTAACTTATAAGAACAGCATTGGGAAAATAAACTTTACCGATTTCGCCAAATAATTAGCCTATTTTTATTGATGGTCTTAAAGTTTCTATTAATATATAGCCTCAAATATAACTTAATAACATATAATGTTGGCAAAAGGGGACATGGAGTGTCAAATGTTATATCGGAATTAATTAAATCTACAAAATGTTTGCAAATTCCGGATTTAGTGATAAATAATTCAAAATGTTTTTGAAATTTTATTTCAATTTGTATTACTAAATATACAAAACTGTTATGTGGCATTTATAAATTGCCAAAAACG
>MU185253.1:0-10993 GCA_016904865.1 Pissodes strobi | reverse complement strand
TTGTTGAAGGTTCCAAATCGTCTACGGTATCTTTAGTCGAAATCTCAAAAGTACCTGCAATCTCCCTAATCTCATTGTCGGAGATAAAATTAATATTAACCCTATCCATGCTATTGCAAGAATACATTTTTTTCCTAAATTTGTTAGCGCCCACGACAACATTTTTATTAACACATTGTTGTAATGAATGGGGCACTTTTTGTTTTTTTTTTTAATTCAATGGCAATCTTTCTGCTTTTGGCTTTCTGTTGCCACATGAAACCGCCGAACATATAGCGAAATTTTTCGGCGTCTCCCCGATATTGGCTGCACAGGAATGCATTGCCCCTTCTGCGACATTTATTTACAGAGTTACTTCTTCGTACAATCCCCTTATACTTAGATGCCGTATGAAACCCAGAGAGAAGGGATGTTTGGAAACAGACATATTTTTTTAAGTTCCCCAAGTATGCTTCCACAGCTGGAAGGAAACTATCGGGGGTCTTCTTCAAACGTCTTTAAAACAAGTTGGCAATGCTCCGTCCACTTTTCTTTCACAAGTTCCGTCGAAGAAATATTGCTAGTCTCAACATATTCCTGTACTCGTTCCTCGGATTCCATTAACTCCGGCGGCCCTGGAATGTTTTCCTTCTCGCAGCTTCCAGGTTTACTGTTTTCATCGTCGGCTTTTTGAAGAGGAAGAAAAACTTCTTTATTTGGTCGTTTCCCTGTTGCGATTTCATAAAGATGAAGGTTGGCTTCAAAGGAGAGAATGTTCATTGAGATTAAAAAAATATATTTCTGCAAAACAGTACCCTGATGTATACAATGTTCACCATTAAAACCCACTGCACATGTACACATACAAGCTTGAAGGCCCACATTATATTTTCAATTTTCATTACTTTCTCTCATTACTGAAAATTCCAACGAATCCGTGCTGGTTGGGTCAACAACCATCTGTCAATCTAAGTAAATACCTAGTAGCAACCGCTTTTGAGACTCTATTGAAAAGTAAATCCAATATACGCTGCCTGTAGTAATTTTCAAAACTTGTAATTATATAGTCGCTGAGTTGAATTAGATTAAATGCCTTGGCTCTCTCCAAAGGAATATCTTTGAGTAATCTAAACGTGACTTCCGCATAATTGTTAATGTCGCTTCCTCTTAACCTCAAATGCGTTCTGTACAGCATACATCAAGTTTCTTCACGAGTGAGCAGATTGCCTAAATATTTCTTTAAATTTTCATGGGCACAGTTTTCAGCGAAATTTCGTTTGGTTTCGTTTAGCTCATTTTCGGTGTTGGAATGTAAAATTTCCTTAAATAGGGAGGAATATTTTTGTGACAAATCTCGTGGTATTCCGATTTCGCCGTTAAAATCCATCTCCAGACCGCCTTCTTTACATGAAAAATGCATAAAAGCAATTTTGCTTCTGGCCAATGTTTTCTTAGCACTTTCCTCTCTCCTAAATCGTAATTTGTCAAGATAACTGTCGGTCAAATTTTTGGTGGCATTATTTCTAGCAATCCTTCAACTGCAAGATCAAATAGATAATTTTTTTTGGCAATTTGCTAAAATGCATCCAACGGGTAATCCTCCCGCCGCACTTTGCACCACAAAAAATATATTTTATGGTCAACATCACAATTACCGGATGCATCGACAAACATAATTTCATTTGCTTATGGTATCTTTAACTCACGTTGCATAAGTGGTGTACAAAGAGCTGCAGCATAATTATCCTGTAAAGTTATTATTTATTTTTATAGCATAGGTCAGTTTTGGCTTTATGAGAAGCCAATGTTTCCTCCAACTTGAGCAACATATTAGAACCAGTACGCTCACCTCTTTAAATTTATTTCTCCACAAATTAGATACCTACATCCGTTTTTGTTGGTATGCAGTGCGTACAGTTTTCATACTCGTCGCCGATTTCTTCCATTTCATACATACGGTAAGTATGGTATGGTGTGGCTGCAGAATGGCCTCTATTTGTTAACCTCAAAGGCCTTTCACGAAGTGGTTCAATACCGTTTAATCGATGATTATGTGTTACACGAAATTCTATTAAACAAGGCTATTCTACTGAAGTTGCGAATTTTATAAGAAACTTGGGCCTTTGAAAGAATTTCTTTATTGTAATACAGTTCCAGATTAGAAACCATAATGAAAGTAGACAGCTGGTACCCGAATCTAGCCGAAGAGCTATACACTGCTCAACAAATTTTCTTACTTCTGTTTTATTAGCTTGTTATCAGCGCTTGATATAGAAATAAATATAACAGATCGATCAATTGTCATCAGAGTATGAATTTAGTTTTGTCTATACTAACCCAAAACGAAAACGAGCCCACATTATGTACCTACTAGAGGGCAACCCCATGCGTAATGGCATATATTTTCTTTCAAATGCATTTTATTAAACATAAATTAATTATTATTGTGAATTAATAACAGTCGTATAATACTATGGTACTTTACTATTTAATTATTACTTTTGTTTTAATTTTTAAAAATTTCCTTTAGACTCGGTGGAGTGTAATAGTATATTATTTTATATGGAGGAAAAGTAATACTTTTCATGGCGCGCTCGTGTTTAACAGCCGAACGGAGTGAGGCTGGTAATACAGAGCAAGCCATGAAAAGTAACTTTCCCTCCAAATAAAATATGCTGTTTTTTCTTCAAATGTCGACAAATTAATGCAAAAACGTCTCTTTTTAATAGTAATAATAATTATTATTAAAGATAAGTGGGTTCGCAAGGCGGCTTAGACCGGTGCGGTGTCGGTGAATAGGCTCAGGTTGTTGCTATAGTAATGTAACATAAAGCTGTCAGTGGACACTGTCAACAATAATTATATTTTTAAAATTGCGTCTTCGATTGCATTTTAATTCCGTATTGATAAGCAGTTATTGAGTAAGTTCGATTAAATAATAACCAATTTGTTCCTAAATTAGTGATTTTTAGAAATGCAGTCACAAATTGAGTGATAAATTCAAATTTTAGGATATTAACTCTTGAGTTGTTGACGCTTATTTTGATGTTTGTTTGTATTGCATCTATGCTGCTATGACAACACTTTTACCTCCGCCGGCGGAAAAGTGAAAAGTAAAGCTCCGGTGGAGGAAAAACGAAACTTCACGGCCGCCTACACAGTCGAGTAATGACGGATTTACTGACGTTTGAAGAAAAAAAACCTTTTTTTAAATCCATTATTTTATCTTCTTTATTCATTATTTCACACAATGAATTCTTCAAAGAACTATATGTAACTATACAATTGTTGGGTTAAGAGGCTATGTAAACAGCAGACGTATCAGGCAGTCTTGGGCGGATTCGTCTTCTAAATTTGAAATGTTATTCGGGCATTGGCGGAATTAATCAAATGGATAACGCGTCTCCTGTTTACAAATATGCGCCCGGGCCACATTACAGGGCTTCAGAGTTGCGCGCGCATCACATTGTTGACAAACACATGAATTTAAATTTGTATTTCTACATTTTCACTTCATGCAATGCTCTCCGCTCGCTGGGATCGCAACCAAACAAAACTAACTCAAATTTAAAAACGAAACATCGTACCTTGGCTGAGGGGTATTCATACATGAATATATTTCAAATTAACACGGTTACAAATAACAAACACGTATTCTTGGACTTGCTTTTTTTCTGATATGTTAGGTGTTTCTGTGATTCCTGCTGTAGATAATATTTTGACAGATAGTGTGCACCACATAGCTTACTGTTTTGATGTAGGACTTGTCGGTAAGTCTTTATCTTTTGATGAGTTCTATTATGATTTCAATTCAAGTATGCGGATTATACCGCCATAAATAATTTTTTCGCTTCTGTCAACTGGGATGAGTGTTTGGCTGTTGGGAATGTATCTGTCACGGCTGAGACGTTTCATTTAGTTATTCAGCATTGCTTAACATTCGTATCAAAACATCATCTTTTCCTAGATGGTTCAGTCCTGTTTTGAAAGATCTCATTTGTAACAAAAATGTATCATAAGCATTATGTGTTGACTGGATCTGACCTTGATTATCAACTCTTTTCTGGTTATAGAGCAGTGTGTCGCACTGAATATGATAGGTGCTACTCACTTCACATGCTGGAATAGAGGACTCACTTTTGCTTGATATAAAGTACTTCTGGAAATCTGGAGTCTGAGTCTGGGGACACTGGGCAGCAGATTGTTGACCTGTTTGGGAAGTTTTTTTCAAGTGTCTATGATGACTCAGTCTGCACAATCCCTGATGACCGGTTTCCGAACCAGTTTGAAATTTCTGTTAGTGAATTCTCCTCCTCGGAAATGTTTGCAAAGATTTCAGTGCTCCCAAATAAATTCTCATGTGGTCCTGATTCTGTTCCAAATATTTTCCTGAAGCAATGTGTCTCTACCTTAGTAAACCATTGCAAACATTATTTTAACTTATCTCTGAGAACGCATACCTTTCCTGATATTTGGAAGCATAGCTTCATTACCTCAATATTTAAGTCCGGAAATCCCAATGATATTAGTAACTATCGTGGAGTTTGTAAACAGAACACAGTGGCAAAGATGGTTGATAGTATGGTTTATGATCAACTTGCTTGGAGGTGTAGAAGATTGATTAGTGAGAGCTAGTTTGGCTTCGCAGCTATGAGATCAACTACTAATAATTTGGTGATGTATAAGGTAGACCTGATCGAGGTCTTCGAGAAAAAGCTGCAGATTGACTTTGTCTATACTGACTTCTCGAAGGCTTTCGACAGGGTGAATTTTGAGTTGTTATTGGCAAAATTGGGGGCTATGGGGTTTGAGCCATCACTCATTGCATGGTTGAAGAATTTGTTAGAGGAGAGGTTGCAGAGGGTTAAAATTAAAAACTTTGTTTCCACGCCAATTAGGATGGTGTCAGGAGTGCCTCAGGGCTCACACTGTGCCCCTTTACTCTTCAATAACTTTGTCAACGATAGCACATGTGATTCAACGGTCAGTATGCTTGCGGATGATTTCAAGATGTACAGGATGATTGAGCGATGGGAGGACTCAGTGAGGCTCCAGAGTGATTTGAATGCTCTTTGGGATTGGTCACAGACCAATAACCTGACGTTGAACGTCAAGAAGCGTTGTTATATAAGCTTTTTCAGGGTCTATAAACAGTTCAATTCCGAATATTAAACCAATAACGAGAATCTTAGATGTGTGGGGGTTGTCAGGGACCTTGGAGTATGGTTTGATGAAAAGCTGTCTTTTGCAGAGCATGTGTCTAAGATTCGCTTGAGAGGTTTGAACATTCTGGAGTTTGTGATGAGAAACTGTAGTGAACTTTCTGCAAACAGAGCTAAGATTTTTATGCCTCACTCGTAAGATCCAACCTCGAATATTCAACAATTATTTAGTCACCTGAGTATCGGACATATATTAACTCATTTGAAGGAGTGAAGAATAAGTTCCTGCGATGTGCTGCTTTTAAAATGGGGTGTTGACGACTACCACAGGTCTGAGATGCTCCTCAGATTGAATTTGGAAACTCTTGAGAAGAGGCGCCTGCAGTTTAATTTCTGCTTTGTCTATAAACTGCTTAATGGGCTAAAGGATTGTCCACGTCTCCTCTCTAAGGTGAGTCTGAATGTTCCAAATAGTCCCTTCCTTTGCGTAGCTTCAGCCATTCATTTGTGTATATTTGAATGGCTTATTTGAATGGCTTACTTGTAGATGTCACTCATAGTTCTAAGTTTTAAATTTCATATTTTTTAAATTTTATATTTGTTTGGTGTATAATCTCGGCAGTAGTCATTGTTATCGTGTCATTTGTTGTTGTTGTGAGGTGAAAGAACGCACGTTGGGTGAGCTATTTGGCTATTGTATTTTAGGTTTTTTCTGATTTAATTATATTTTATAGGTCTGATGATGTCCCTAATGAGGCGAAACATGTAACCTGGGACAAATTATAATTATTTTGATACTGTAGATTTTGAGTTTGGTTTTCCCTCTTATAATTTTACTGTATCGATACTTTACGTTCCGATCCGTGTCGATACTTAATATCGATACTTTTGAGTGTATCGGAATATGAGATCGCCACTAAAATTATAGTATAAATTTCTTTGGTGCAATATTATCACTTTATTGTAATCGCCCCCCAGTGCTGGCTTTCTATTCATAATCCTAAAACCGTTATTTGAGTAAATTGTCGTTTGGTTTTAGAATACCCTTAAATTTTGTGAATATACCTACTATTAATAAAATGTCAGGTAACCATCGATGGATGGCAGGAGTAGATAATTAATTGTAATAAGTATTTACTTCAAGTCTTCTGTAATACTGTTTAATGTTTTTGGATATCTATCATATGCTCCGAATAATGATTCTAAATTAAGTTTTTCTTATTTTTCATGTTTTCGGTTATTTTTCAAAGCAAAAACTTGTTGAACCACTCTATGTTCTAAAATTAAAAGAAAAATTCATTTAGACACATTACCTAGCTATTATTTTGACAGTACGTAAAACCCGATTTTTAAAATGGAATTTACATGATGAAACTATTTCGATATCTCAAATATTTTTTTATAATATTTATCAAAAAGTTTCTCATCACTAAGATTTTTTCTGAGCCGTAAAAATGTTTAGACGCCAAAAAAAAATACTTTTTCTCCTAATATAATATAATATCAATTCATTTTGTGCTGTGAACACTAAACCTTAGTTCGGAACTTTCTGTATATCTGAAGACGTTTAAACATAACCAAGTGTCTCTCTATGCATAATTATATCGTGGACATAATGCTAGTAGTGCATTTTTTAATATCTATAAATGGCTGCGAAGAAATTGAATATTTTTGAAAAGAAGTTTTTTAAATATCATCTTATATTCTTGACCTAGTTAAATCTTTATCGATTACAAAGTTGCATTTCAAAACTTAATCATCTATAGATATACCCCTCATAAATACCCCTCTGCTATTAACCAAAATTGTAATTACGATGTTTTTGCTTCAGACGGGACCACTTACGAAGCAGTAGTAAAGGCCGGCAACAGCAAAGGTACGTCAACTTTAGCCGACCCTATCAAGTTCACTATGGGTGAAAAATCTCTCTATATAACTCCTGCGGCAAGTCAAAGTCAAGAAGGAAGTCACATGGGAGTAGCTGTAGCAGTCGTTTTAGCTCTGGCTATTGTAGCAGCTGTTGTAGCAGCTGCAGTTTGGTTCGTGAGGACGAAGAAAATGTTGGGTGTCAAAGGAATCAATGGCATTGCTTTTGAAAACCCCAGCTATCTTAGGGAGGTTAATATGGACAATGTGCAGGTAAGAAGTGACACGTTATCATATCATATTTGCTTTCTATTTGTTTCTTTATATATTGTTTTCTTACTATTTTTTGATCGGTTTTGTACTTATCAATTTCGAATAAAACTTTAAATAATATTATATTATGGCATACAGATACCAAATGGTCAAGAGAGTACAACGTCGTCCCTGAATGGATCAGCAAATGGCAGTATTTCAATATCAAGTACTTCTGGTGGTCAAGGCTGGAAAAATGAACCACTCCATGTGGCAGCTACCGCTCAGGAAGTTAACCCAACTCTTTACGAAGAACTTAAATTAGGTAAAGGTTACTCTGAAAATATTATTTTCCTTATGAACTGTGGTATAGGATTGGTCATTCTCAAAAAGTGTTCATCCGGTTTCTTAATGGATACTGGATTTCGAATTAAGATCAAAATCGACTTGTCCTCTCTAGGTATATTTGATATATCACAAAAAGTAGTTTCAGTAGATAGACGAGATCTTGATGACATTCTAGAGCAGAAAAATAATATACTTAATAATATAACTGAGTTTCGATAATAAACGATAACAACAATTGAAGAGTGGAAATTAGAAAGGGCCTACGTGCCACTTTTTTCAAAAATTTCTTTTTCATATAGAAACGTTATTTGTACCATGCTTTATGTCCTATGAAAAGTTCTATGTGACAAAATTAACATTTAACTTTTTAAGAGCCCCTCGTGTATGTCGATAGTCGTATGTGCGCCAGCATTTTCCATAGAAAGGTCCTAATTATAACCTCAGTTCCTCCAAAATAGCCGACGTCACAGCTTATACCGTACCGAATCAGTTATTTAACTCCCCACGTGTTTTGAAGCAATAAAATCCAACCAATAGGAGCATTTTCCTCATATTCTAGGCGTCTGCTACGAGCCGAATTATATGAGGGTGACTTCGTTTATTTATGAATAACAGTACCAGTCTGGTGTCCAATGTAGTGTTATCTTTTTCTATTACGACAGTTTGCCGAATCGAAGAGACATAAACCTGGTTGAGTCGGAAACTGAACACACCGCACAGCGTTGGACTCTCGATTTTTTGACAAGAAGCAGCAGGTTACGTTCTTAGATTGGATTGTTTGCGTGTTATTATTTGTGCTCGATTATTTGTTTAAGTATGTTAACTTTTTGAACATTTAATCATTAAAGTGTTTTTCATTGTTAACCATGGTCGTACGTGGTTTTGTCTGCAATGGGTACAAGAAAGCCAATCCAGCTTCAGGATATTTTAGTTTTCCGAAAGATGAAAGGTTATAAGTAGATGTTTACATTAAGTATTGAGATTAAAGTATAGTTCATTCATATCACATTGCATGATAAATTAATATTCTACGTCGATAATTGTTTGACTCCCTTCTGCAGGAAGTTTAACTTTTTAAACTTGAGACATAAATTGTAGTTTTGTCTAGCCTCCTAGCATCCCATAATAAAGGCAACCATTTTAGAACCGTCACACTAATATTACAAAGGTGGTATGTAAATTTAATTAGAAATAAGTAGCGAACAATATCACATACCTACAACTCTTTATTCATTGCCTACAACTATATAAATAGCTTCGAGTGACGATATGTCAATTTATTAAGGCCGTTTGACGCGATCACATTTTTGATAAAATTTCTGCCCCTATAGTAATCTTCCGAAAACGGCAATCTTACCTTGCGCTCGAAAAACACATAGAAATTTTTCTACAGCCGCATTTTTTTAAATTAAATGCACATTTTCCTCTATACTTATTCTGAAATTTGCAAATGACTGTCAGTTTGACATATATTAGGTTTGTTCTAGCAGCGATTTCAAACGGTTCCAAACCATCCGGAGTTTGCGCATAGCGATATAAGCGACACTTATATCGTTATGCGCAAACTCCGGTTGGTTTGAAACCGTTTGAAATCGCTGCTAGAACAAACCTATTATGTTCGAGCCACGGCACATATAACAATGTGCCGTGTTCGAGCTTCGGGCATATTAAGGTGCGTCCAGACTTGTGACAAAACCCCGTGACGTGACAGCGTCGCGAACATTTTCACGACGAGGCGAACTTCGATGCGTGTCGTCGTCGCCTGTCATCCCCGCGTTTCATCGTCCCGTATCATAGTCCCGTTCACGGCGTTCGGCGTTCCGGTCATTTAAATAAAAAACAGTCGGTCATCATGGACGTTGCAGCAGCAGCGTACATAGTTATAGATAATTTATTGCGTAATTCTATAAATGTTAACGTTGTCTCCTGTCCCCATTCTATCTCGATATTAAAAGATCAAATACTAATTCGACACAAAAATAGCCACTACACAGGTTAAAATTCAATCAAATATGCAAAACGTTCTGATGATACGCGGTCCCGTTCAGACTTGTCGAACCAAGCGGCGTAGCATCCCTTTGATGCGACGCTAAAAGACCGACAGGGCAGGGAACGGACTGATGACCCGCGGTAAACGCAGCGATGTCACGCGTTGCGGTTACAGGGTATCGTCCAGACTATACGCGATGAGGTTCGCGGCGGTGTCACGATACGAGGTCTTGTCACAGGTCTGGACGCACCTTTAGAACAGGAGTGCCAGCAAGAAACTAACAAATGCACGACTGTCATTTATTTATCTTTGGTTTCCATGATCATTCATAGCACGCTAGACGGAAAAAGTGAGAACTTTCTTTTCCATGTTTGCGCTAGAGCGCAAAATAAGGATCCACAGCATCCACGGCACGGAAATAGTTATTTGTGTATTTAGAGCGCAAAGTAACGGATTGCCGCTTGAGAAAGAATGTTACGAAAACGGCAATCTTACTTTGCGTTCGAAAAACACACAGAACTTTTTCTACAGCCGCATTTTTTAAAATTAAATGCACATTTTTCTCTATACTTATTCTAAAATTTGCAAATTACTGTCAGTTTTGACATATTATATTCGGGCTTCGGGCATATTTAGAACAGGAGTGCCAGCAACAAACTGTAACAAACTCATGACTGTCATTTATTCCATGACCATTCACGACGGAAAAAGTGAGAATTTTCTTTTCCTTGTTCGCGCTAGAGCGCAAAATAAGGATTCACGGCATTCGTCGATTTTGCGATATCATTTGAATTTAGCAATTAGTTATTTTGGGCGGCTGTAGAAAAACTGATATTCTATGTTCATATCAAAATATTTAAATATTTATTTACACTTATAAACACCATATTCATTCAAAATGACTGATCATTTTCGATCACGTTCACCAGATATCTTTTTTTATCAATTTCACTTACATATCATGTTTAATTTAATTTACTAAAAATGTAAACTAAATTAAATCCAGTCCGTCTCTGTTGAATTCCAGCTGGCCATTAAAACCTAACATTTTTAATGTATGAAGGGCATGCGCGAAAAATGAGGAAAGCATGAAAAAGTCAAATCTGGCTTCATCGACATCAAAGCCGACGTAGAGTTAAATAACTGATTCGGTACGGTATAAGCTGTGCCGACGTCAAGCAACAATATGCTACTCTCTTCCTGATGGAAAAAGGAAAATTTATTCGAGTATGTATGACAAAATTACAGAATACATTCGGTGTTAACGATAAAAAGTACTTTTTCTTATTGTACAGGGTGTCCCAAATTCGAGCCTCATCATTGGGATCTCGGAAACTAGAAGAGATACTAGGTCGGTTAAATGGAGGCAAAGTTGCGCAATTTGATGCTGATCAAA
>MU185252.1:107999-118169 GCA_016904865.1 Pissodes strobi | reverse complement strand
GGTTGTTCTTTTTTCACGTCAACATTTCCCCTATTTAATTTTAGGATTTCTAACTTAAAGTGCATGTCTGCAACGTGCCGGTGACATTTAATTTTATTCATGTCTCTTCAAAGTGAAGTTGGGCCTTTTCGTAAATCACAGCGGCAGGCGTTTGAAAGCCAAATTAGGCAAATTTAATAACGGAGGAAGCGGTGGCGTAATAAAAATACCAGGATAAATTGCATGGCATCACACCGATCATTTACATATTGCAAATGTATTCGGAAAGAAATCTGTGCTAAATCGAAAAATTATCCAATGACTGGATATAACCGCAGCTTTGAGTTTGGGTATCCTGTTCTTAACTGTGTACATATATTATTAGTTTAATAGCAATAATAGTAATAAAACCCAAACAAACACCTACTAATATTTTTCGGACACATATTGCATTGAAATACGGGAAACTGTCTAAGTTCATTTGTGACAAATTTTTTAAGTCAAATTATTTAAGACAATCCATCATCAGACATATAAATGTATCTTAAATATGTCAAAATGTACCTAAATTGCGCTTTGTTAATGGAAGGGTCCATATATATATTTTTGCTCTGATTTCAAATATATGCCTCAACATTTACTTCGATTGTTTTTGAGAAATTTGAAAAAAACCTTTGAGGATATACCTAGGGTTGTGTTTGGGAATCATCCCAACATGCGTATTAACTTATCGTTTTTTACCGAATAGTTTGGCGATAACACCCTGTATGCTCGTAGTATGATTGAGCCACAATTAAAACCCAAATAGATTTATTTAAATCAATCGCTGGAAATATAGCTAGTTGTCACCCTCCGTTAAGCAAAACATTTTTAAACGTTTAAATTTAATATATCTTTGGAAAATGCATCAGAAAGTTTGTACCTTCTGTACCTTCCGTTCTTTTTCACCTGCCGACTCATCCATAGACGCGTTTCGCCGTATAACGGCTCGTCAGTATGGCTATATGGTCAGCAGATGAGAGAACGGTACTTGAGGCTTTAAACAAACCCGGTGAAATTCAAACCAGCAGTGTGTTGTAGCCGGCGCCATCTATCCGTAACCTGCTAAGTTTATCGGAGATAGACAGTACTATACTATGGTAATTATTGGCCTGTGTATGTCAGGTGAACCTAGACGAATGCATCAGAAAGTTTGTATATTCTGTACCTTCCGTTCTTTTTCACCTGCCGACCCATCCATAGACGCGTTTCGCCGTATAACGGCTCGTCAGTATGGCTATATATCTTTGTCTCCGTCAATGTTGTGTAAACAACAATATGTCAAATAAAGAAAGAACATTTTTCTACCCTCTCAAATGCATTCCGCGTCCGCACAATTTCCCACTCTTTTCTCCCTGCCCGCGCCGCACACTGGCGAAAATTTCCAAAAACCTGGCCATTATAGATTTCTTATAAATTGTCTCTACAACAATATTTGACCAAATATGATAAACTAGGATAAATAGTGTACCAAATAAGTGCTGTTTTAAATTTATCAAGGTGGCCATGACTTTGACAACTATGTTTGAAAGCCGCTATTGAAATACTTCATAAATGTTTGTATTATTTTCAAGCAACAGTTATCGTTCTTTTCTTGTATTCTTTTGTATATTTAATAGTTTGTGGGTATGGATTCTACTCTCAGGGGTATGTACATTTATTATTTCCCATTACAGATTGATTTTAGGTAGATATTTTGTTCCTCAACCTCGCTTTAATTTCGATGCGTTTTTTTACTTAACTTATCATAAACATTTAGGAAAAATATATCAAATTCTGACTTATTCCGATAATTTAACTATGTTGGGTTAAAACTAACAATATCATCTACTAGTGTAATAACAATTTAGTTGCCGACGTTTGCCTGACCATTATACTTATTTAACACTTATTTACCACTAAAACATTTTGGCCAACTTTTCGCTAGATCTCGCCAGTGTGCGCCGCCGCCGGTAGGAAAAATTTAAGTTAGTTGAAGGTTGAAGGTTGGAATCGAAGAAGTGCCTTACAAGCATTCACACGTGAAGCATCGGCCTGTGTCGCCGCGCTGCTTGAGTTTGACGACAAGAACATCAGCCCCTACCGCTGCTTTGTTTGACGCCAAGATATTTAGCCATTTTCTCATTGCACAGATATTTAGAAAATGTCTGGCGAACTCTGTTTCTCTATTTCAAAGCTGAATTAGGGACTCCTTTGGGTCTTTTTACGCATTTTCTCAAGACATACAACTTGTAGCTGATGAAGATATACTAATTTATTTAGTAAAATGTATATTTTAAAAACGGTGACAAGTAAAAACTATTTGTTATGACAAACTCAACCTTAAACTATCAATGTCTTTTTTGTAAATGCTGGTTAACACACCTTGCTAGGTAAAAATTAAGGGTACTTCAATACTTTCACTTGTTAATTAGATTTACAAAAGTCCTAATTGGCCCCTTAAAATTTGTAGCTGAATCTTCGCTAAAGGTTTCGTTAGAAGATCTGCCAACTGTTGCTCTGTAGGAATTTGCTTCACAGCTATAGAACCTTCTAATACTTCTTCTCGTACAAAAAAGTGTCTTATACTAATATGCTTGGTCCTACGGTGCAACTCTGGATTATGAGCCAACTTAACTGCTGCTGAGTTGTCCACTTGCAGAATGGGAACGTCTCTAAGTTGCCAAATTTCTTGGAACAATCTCTTCAACCAAATCAATTCTTTTGTAGCTTCACTGGCTGCAATTAATTCTGCTTCTGTAGTTGAAGTTGCCACTATGCCTTGACGTTGAATTAGCCATGATATTGATCCATGGGAAAACGTAAATACTAATCCTGAAGTTGATCTCCCAGTATCTGAACAACCTCCAAAATCTGCATCACTGTAGCCTTCGATCTTGGGATCTTTTGCTAATCTATACAAGATACCTAAATGCTGTACCAGCAAGGTATCGTAAAACTCTTTTTGCACAAATGACATGTTCTTGGTTAGGATTTTCTAAAAATCTTGACAAATAACCCACACTATAGGCTATATCTGGTCTGGTCCCAACCATTAGGTGCATTAGAGCTCCTATGACTTGTCTGTAAGGAAAATCTACTGGTGTTGAGTTTTCACTCTGTATGGTGCTTTCAGGTGGTTTAAGCATCGGAATTGATACAGGTCTACATTGGGGAAAACCAAACTTTTCTAGTACTTTTTCTGTATAGCTTCTTTGGTTTATTATTATGCCTTCTTCTGACTTCTCAAGGTTCAAGGTTAAGTAATAACTTGCTTCTTTAGACGTTATCTTGAATTATTTTCCTAAATCTGCCAAAAGAGTGTCTAATTCTACTCTAGACGAAGCCACAATCAATCCATTGTCCACATATAAAGTAAGGAACATCTTTTCTCCATTACTTTTTCTTATGTACAAACATGGATCGGCTTGACTTACTTTAAAATTTAGTTTTAAAAGGAAATCATTGAATCTCTTATTCCAACATCTAGGTGCTTGTTTTAGGCCATATAAGCTACGCTTTAACTTATAAATCTTTTTGGAATCATCATGATAACCTTCTGGCTGATCCATATATATAGTCTCTTCTAAATTACCATATAAAAATGCTGTCACAACGTCAAACTGTCGTAAGTACATCTTCTCACTAGCTGCAACACTCAAAACGGATCTTATTGTGGATAACTTGGCTACTGGACTAAATGTTTGATTGAAATCTATGCCTTGGCGCTGAGCAAAGCCCTTTATTACTAGTCTGGCTTTAAACTTATCTATGCTTCCATCTGGATTTATCTCAATCGTACCTACCAACTCTTCAGCTAGGTGAATGCATTCTCCAAAACGATCACGGCATTTTAAAGTTTGACGATATCTTAAATTGTATGAAGAACTTTCTTCCGCACCTTCACTTTCTTCCACATCTTCTATCTCAGTTTCCAAATTTCTATCTTGTACACCACCCTCTTCTTGCTGTTCTGGTAACTCTTCTACAATCTGTGATCTAGTCTCATCCGTATTTCTGTCTTGCGATCTCATGGGAAGTTCGATATATCTATCTGTGCTTTTCTGGTCTGTAGAGCTTATGGGTACTTCTTTACATACTTCTAGTTTCTCTTGGAACTTAACATCTCTTGAAACAAAAACTCTATGTTTCTCTTTTACCCAAATTCTATAGCGTTCATCACCATCATAGCCTACTAGATAGCCTTTCATTGCTTTCTTTTCCATTTTTCGCCTTTTCTGAACTGGAATATGGAAATAACAAGCGCTAGCAATTATTCTTAAATGCTTTATTCTTGGTCTTTTTCCATACCATAACTCATACGGACTAACGTTTTCTACTGTAGATTTACCAGTTCTGTTTAGTACATAGATGGCTGTGTTGACTAATTCTGCCCATAGTCCTGCTGGAAACTCGATTTCTGGATTGAAAAACTTAAATGTTCTAGCCATTTCTATAGTTGTTCTGTTTTCTCGCTCACTACCGCCATTCTGTTGAGGTGTATATGGCGCTGTTAGTCTTATCGTTATACCTTTACTTGTTAGTAACGATCTAACCTCATTATTGTCAAACTCTACCTCCACCTCCATCTGACAATAATTCTTTTATCGAATGACCTGCGTTTTTTACCAACTGCAGCATATCTTTTAATCTATCCTTAACTTCGGATTTCTCTTTTAAAAGATAACTTATTCTAAAGTGCGCATAGTCGTCTTTAAAAATTAAAAGGTACCTGTACTTTTGAAATGATAAATCGAAAGGTCCCACTAAATCACCTGATATTAACTCTGCAGGTTTGGTAGCTCTCTCTCTTGTACCAAAAGGAAGCCTATGCATCTTTCCATAAATACATGCTTCACAGAGTTCTTGGTCCATTTTGACTTTGATTCCCATCTCTTTCTTAAGTTTTGCTCTTACGTACCTCTCGTCTTGGTGTCCCCATCTGTCATGATACAGTTGTAACATCGATTTATAAGCTTCTGCAATACTACAGTGAACCTCTGCTTCTGGAATGATCGGATTCATTTTAAGCTTGTACAATCCTCGACCAACCTCTCTGGTTCCTGTTAATGCATTATTTCCAGTTTTAAACGTACATTCTGGTGACGTAGACGTAAAAATACTGTCATCTATATTTCTATCATGTATTGCTAGAACTGAAAATAGATTTTTCGATATCTGAGGAACATACCATATGTCGTTCAAGGTAAGCAAATCTTGTTTTCTATTTTTATTGGAATACAGACATTGTATTGTACCTTTTCCAACTGCTCCTAACATCGCGTTTCCTGCAGCTCCTATATTACATGGATTGTCAAACTTCTTAAAATCGACGAAATACATGGGTGTATTTGTAACATGCCTGGTTGCGCCATTATCTACCCACCAAACTGACTCATCATGCTCTGTGATTATAACTTCATCTAAAGATAACAATGTCATATTTGCAACTTCTTTAGTCTTCACATCTGATGTCTTTTGTTTGTTCTTAGGCGGCCTACCATCAGCAATCCACTTTTTACAATTACGTACCCAGTGACCTTTGACCTTGTAATAATTGCAACTGGTGTCCTTACTTCTACTATGTACCTTAGCATGCTTTTCTACGACGAGAGCCTCTTGTTTACTGTTGACATCCTTACTCTTGGCAAAATGTTTCTCAAACATGCAAAGCTGTACTGTCAAATCATCTAATGTCTTACTCTTGTCACTGTCATTTGAAAGCAGCATCCAACTTGTCTTAAAAGTCTTGAACTCTTCTGGTAAAATATGTAAAACTTTACAAACTACCATTAACTCTGGAAGTGTGATTTCCTTCTTTAATGCTAAACCGCTGTTTAACTCAGAAAACAGGCTCTTCAACTTGGCTATATGGGTCGACACATCTTCGTTCGCTGTCCAGTTAAAAGCAAAGAAATCTGTACTAAGCTTAAATAACTGATCTTTAGCTTATGCTTCAAAGATATCTTTTAGTGCGAGCCACGCATCATGGGCTGTGGTTTTGTCCATGATCTTTTGATATACATTATCAGTTATTGCGCTTGTGATCATTGACTTAGCACAACTATTAGCCTTACGGTACAAATCAGAATCCTCTTTGAATTTCTTCTTTTGACCTTCTGTTGCTTCCTTTCCAAGCGGTTTGGGGCTTCTTTAGCTTGCCATCAATAACATCTAACGCACCTTCATGATAATCTAGCATATCCCTCATTTTGTTCTTCCATATTGGCCAATGTCTTTTTTCTAAATGCTGGTTAACATACCTTGCTAGGTAAAAATTAAGGGTACTTCAATAGTAGCGTCTTTCCTGCTGCCGATTGAAGAAGGTAAAATAGCGGTTGGAAAAGTGTAATAAGAAGTAAGACCGATCTATTCCTGTACTAAAGATTCGAATCAACTTTCGAAGTCTTATATCCCTCGTGAAGCTACGTTGAGTGAATTGCAGAAAAAACAAAGTAACAAGGTATTGAGTGTGACAGGAGAAGCAGTTAGTTTAGATAAAAGGAAGTCTGATTAAAATCAGTAAAAAGAGGAGTTCATGGTAAATTAAATAATCAAGAAGTTTTGTTAGATACTAATTCATAGTTAACCTGATGTAAAGTATTTAGTTTTATGTGTGAAAGGATGAATGCATGAAAGTAGTTAGAAAATATTTTATTTGCTGATCATATTTAATGCAAATTAAATCCTGCATTATTAAAGTACAAAATACCTAAAAATATAACACATGTTTCAATTCACACCCTATGAATTTTACCCCACCTGGTAAATACAGTGCGTCTACTAAGATGGTCAATTAAAAGTTAAGTACCACCCTCTTCTTTGTGGCCATAAATTATTTAAAATTAATTGTTTATACCGACCAGGTTGCTATGGATCTCAAAAACGTTTAAAAAAACATATAGGCTTTAAATATTTCTGAAAACAAGATAAACAAATTTTAGATTTCAGTGAAAAATATGCGGGAAGTTTCATTTAAACCATGTCTAATTAATTTATTTATGATGTGATGAAGGATTCGAAGGATTTATATTCTATTCTATATTTAAAATATTTTGCTTTTGCATAGCTTTTAATAAAAAGAGGGATAGAGCTTATATTGTCCGATAATTATATTCTACTTAATATTTTACCGAATTTCAACAACATACAGATCAGGCAAATTTTCAACCCACTCGTGGTTCTCTACCTCTCTCTCTCTCTACACTGGTCATAAAAATACAAACGGCATTATTCAAACAATATTAGCAAAATGTTGGTCTAGCCTAACGGGCAAACCTCACATCTGAGGTCTTCAAATTACATCAGGGATTTTGCGTGAGCGTTCTTCCTAAATTGAATGTAATTTCTAACTTTTTCGCAAACAGCGGGAATAGATATTCGGCAAAGTAGAATATTTCATTATGGCTAACCCCAAGTATCTTAACTCATCCCAAATTTATTGTTCGCGGGTTAAACTCATTAAGACGAAAAAAAAAACAAAAGGGCTTTAATTAAGATTTGGGGGTGATTAAGGTTCTAAAGTCTCCTGCGAAAAATCATAATATTTTCAAGATTGCGGAGCTGTTTATTGCTTTTTTATATTTCAAAGAGGATGTTTTTCTCCATGTATTGACCTTTTAATTTGATTATAAATTTACGCAGTAAAAAATTAATATGTTGATGTACGCTAACTGCTTACAACACGAACATATAAATTAAGAAAATGAACGTATTGCTTTTAGTTGGCAACTCAATGTCATTATCATTATCAAATAGCCGTTCCCGACCAATACTGGACTAAGGCCTGTTTCACACATACACGGCGACCGTGCAAACGGCGCCGTTTGAACGGTGCTGTTCCATTATGTTGCCGCACACACGGCTCCGGTGCATGTGAAAGCACTCATTATGCGCCCTTTAGCCGTTTAAACAGAGCCGTTTGGACGGCCACCGTGTATGTGTGAAACAGACCATAGGCTTCCCTTTGCGCTTTCCATCGCTTCTGGTCTTTTTACATATGTTGCGTCTTTTTTGTCCGACTTTCTTGCATGCTCTATGAATATTCTCTAGCATATATGTGACTCCTTGCTGATACTGTCTAAAGTTATAACAAGGTCACCAGTGGCTTAACAGCTGTTCTCTGTCGATATTCATGTTCTTTTTTCCTAGTTTATTCTTTTAAAATCATATTCTTATCAGATGGTGAAGACTATGGGTGACATTGTGTCGCCCTGTCGAACTCCTCTTTCAATTTGAATACTTGAAGGTTGGAGTCGAAGAAGTGCCTTACAAGAATTCTCACGTGAAGCTTCGGCCTGTTTCTCACGCTGCTTGAGTTTGGCGCTAAGAACATCAGCCCTTATCGCTGCTCTGTTTGGCGCCAAAATATTTAGCCCCTCCATCCATCGATACTAAGGCTGCATCGGCACTTCGGAGTCCAATCCCAAATTCCGAAAATACTAGTAGTTCAAATGCACCACAACCAGTAGATCAAAATGACGTTATGACATAACAGTTGACCATAACCAAACATCAGAAATAAACAACTGCGAACGTCCAAGTCATCAAATAAATAAGGAATCCGAGGACCCCGAAGATGGAAAGTGGGAGGTTCAGAAACAAAGAAGTTTTAAAGGAGATGCAAACCGAAAGAAGATAAAAAAAAATCCGAAATACCGGCCTTAGATCAGCAAGGAAATAAGAAAATAGACAGGCCACATCCTATGAGAGGAACAAATGAAATCACGCAACTTTTGAAGACCTTTTTCCCTCAGGGCTCGCTCCTGAAGTGAGTCAAGAAGAAATAATGAAATTTCTAAATTTCTGAAATTCAACAGCCTGGAAAAAGATTGTGCTATTGAAAAGATTCACACCAAAATGGAAAAAATATTGTTCGTCCTTCAGACTCACTGTTTCAATCATCTGCACTATGGCCTGTCGGAGCCATAATAAATCATTTTCAGAATATCCAGCGCCAATCTCGGGCAACAATATAGAAACAAATCCATCTTGTACAAATGTAGTAAAGATCCTCAGCATCAACGTTAGATCAATACGAGATAAACTGGATGAAACTGAAGCATTCTTGGCCGACAGGGACATCGATGTTCTATGTGTAACTGAACACTGGCCGACCCAGAAAAAATTGACTTTCTTCAGCTGCAAGGCTGCAGGATAGCAGCTTATTCTATCAGACAAAATCACACTGATTCTTATTAAGCATAACTTGGATATATCTATGGAAATCATAAATTCTCAGATAAATGTTAATAAGTGTATTGAGTATTGTTCTGTATAAGTTCACTTAATGTTTGCATTTTGGCTCTTTATCGCTCACCCTCGGAACATCTTGACACCTTCTTGCCGACTTTTGAGGATATCCTTTCAGGGTATGGACGAAGAGCAAAAATCTGTTGATAGCGGATGATTTTGGTATTCATTTTAACACACAGTGTCATGAGACAGCTCGTTTTTGTGACACCACAGGTAGTTATGGTTTAAAGCAAACAGTTTTTGAGGCGACACTCCTAGATTGCTACCTTGACAATGTTTTTGTGAGCAATGGAGTGGATGTGCAGAGTGTGAGTGTGATTAATATGAATGTGTATGATCATAAATGCCAGATTGTAGAGTGCAATATTGAAGGGCCACTTGAAGGCCACACGAGTACTCGGAGAGTAAGTAGACCGATCACTCAGAGAGGCTTATCTACATATTTTCCATAATATAGTGAACGAAACATCCTGGGCATTTGTTGAGGCCAGGGGTCTGTCAGTGTAAATAGTATGTTTCTGGGACGTTTGGAGGGTGCATATCTTCAATCATTTCCGGAAAAGTCTTGTATTTCTGGGTGAACTAAAACAGCAGTCCAGATGTCTAGAGCTTACAGAGCAATACAAAAACTATAAAAAAAAATTATCGTAAAGCTATTCAAGAAACCAAAAGTGTAATGACAAGATGATTCGTACATCTGTAAGCCCCGCAAAAGCAATGTGGCAAATAATAAATTCTCACAGAGACAAAGATAAAAATCCCCTAACAACATTAATATTAAATCGGATGAGTTCAGTAATTTTTTCTCAAATATTGCTCAAAATATAATCCAGGGTATTCCTCTTACCAACTTTGACCCAATTGAGAGACATCAAGAAGCTAAAGAACCTGTCTTCAGATTCAGAGAAATTACCTTTA
>MU185252.1:84366-104775 GCA_016904865.1 Pissodes strobi | reverse complement strand
ATATGAATGTGTATGATCATAAATGCCAGATTGTAGAGTGCAATATTGAAGGGCCACTTGAAGGCCACACGAGTACTCGGAGAGTAAGTAGACCGATCACTCAGAGAGGCTTATCTACATATTTTCCATAATATAGTGAACGAAACATCCTGGGCATTTGTTGAGGCCAGGGGTCTGTCAGTGTAAATAGTATGTTTCTGGGACGTTTGGAGGGTGCATATCTTCAGTCATTTCCGGAAAAGTCTTATATTTCTGGGTGAACTAAAACAGCAGTCCAGATGTCTAGAGCTTACAGAGCAATACAAAAACTATAAAAAAAATTTATCGTAAAGCCATTCAAGAAACCAAAAGTGTAATGACAAGATGATTCGTACATCTGTAAGCCCCGCAAAAGCAATGTGGCAAATAATAAATTCTCACAGAGACAAAGATAAAAATCCCCTAAACAACATTAATATTAAATCGGATGAGTTCAGTAATTTTTTCTCAAATATTGCTCAAAATATAATTCCTCTTACCAACATTGACCCAATTGAGAAACTTCAAGAAGCTAAAGAACCTGTCTTCAGATTCAGAGAAATTACCTTTAATGAGATAAGAGACATAATATCATTTAAAAAATAAACCTACTAGAAACATTTATGGCCTTAATGTAAAAATTATAAAAACAGTCAAAAACTGCATTATACTTCCCTTAACAAAACTGATAAATCTTTGGCTCAAGGAAATTTTTTTCCCGGACTGTTTGAAGCTTGCTGTGGTTAAGCCTATTTTTAAAGAGGGTGATCCATTATTACCGAAAAATTACAGACCCATTTCACTTCTCCCTATAATTTCAAAGGTTCTGGAGAATTGCATGACCGTTCAGATCGCTGATTTCTTTGAGTTCATGGCTTGTTTTCAAGGAACCAATTTGGATTTAGAAAAGGCAGAAGTGCAACTCTTGCAATCTTAGATCTCGTTTCGGTATTGTAGATGATTTTCATGGTATGTGCTATAACTCAGTTGTTTTTTGCGATCTGAGTAAAGCATTCGATTGTGTAAGTCATGACATCCTGTTGCATAAAATTAAATATTACAACCTTTCCCCAGATAGCATAGGGCTTTTAAATTCCTATCTTAAAAATAGATACCAACTTGTGGAGGTAGCTGGGGTGCGGTCAGAAAGGAGTGAGATCACTGTGAAAGTGCCACAAGGCTCCATTTTAGGACCTATTTTATTTTTATTATTTATAAATAATCTTTCGAAGCATGACAACTTAGCCAGATTTACAATTTTTGCTGATGACACCACAATCTCTTTCACCTGAAACCCTCTGCCAGAAGCGCTACGTGGATCTGGGACAGCCCGGGAAAACTCGCAACAGTGGTTTTGTGCTAAAAAAACTGTTACTAAATGAAGAAAAAACAAATAGTGTTGTTTTCTTTATGAGAGAAATTAATATTCAAAATGCCTCATAAGTTAAATTTCTTGGTGTAACTTTGGACCCCAAACTTCAGTGGGGAAACCATATAAATAACCTAGCCAACAAACTCACAAAAAGTCTTTATGTTATTCGCAATATTTCCCGAAGCGTTTCGGTCAGTATACTTCGAACATTATATTTTGCAATATTCCATACTCATATTGCATATGCGATTGTCGCTTGGGGGCATTCAGCTGGGGTGCATCGAGTCTTTCGTCTGCAAAAAAAGACTATGCGAATGATGTCAAGATTGGGGTACAGGGAAGACTGTAAGCATGTGTAAGTAGAATGGAGGGTGATGACTGTACCTTGCGTATATGTGTATGAGTGTTTGCTGTTTGTCAAACAAAATGGTGGACTTTTCCAGAGCCATGATTGTATCCATAGCCATAATACCCGAAACAGACAAAATTTTGTTCCATCATTTTGGGGTCTAGGGAGGTGTCACGATGGTCCGGTATATTGGGCTTTAAATTTTTTAATCATATACTGAGGCATATTAGAGTATTACCTATAAAAAACTTTAAGGATAAAATTAGGGAGCAGCTAATTCAAAATGCCTTTTACTCATTTGACGAACATTTTAATTATGATTTTAATATGTTGTAAGTCTTTAAGTCAGGTCTATTTGAGTACTTAAAATGTGATTTAAATCTGCTGTAAATTGTATGCTCTTATACAGTCTTGTCCGTTCATTATTATATTGTATTTTATAAAACTATTTAGTATAGGTAAAGGATTTTATATATTTTAAATTGACGTATGTAAATATTTTTTGTATTTTCACATGAATAAAAGTGATTAATTGATTGATTGATAGAAAATATCTGATGCACTCTGTTCCCCTTTTTCAAAGCTGAATTAGGGACTCCTTTGTGCGTTTTTAAGCATTTTCTCAAAACATACAACTTATAGCGTCTCTCCTGTTGCCGATTGAAGAAGGTAAAATAACGGTTGGAAAATTGTAATAAGAAGTAAGACACATCTATTCCTGTACTCAAAATTCGAATCAAGATTCGAAATCTTATATCGCTGGTGAAGCTAAGTTGAGAGAATTGCAGAAAAATCAAAGTAACAAGGTATTGAGTGGGAAAGGAGAAGCAGTTAGTTTAAATAAAAAGAAGTTTGATTAAATTCAGTAAAGAAAGGGGTACATGTTAAAATAAATATTCAATAAGTTTTATTAGATATTTACTCATAGTTAACCAGATGTAAAGTATTAATTTTATGTGTGAAAGAATGAATGCATGAAAGAAGTTAGACAATATTTTATTTACTCACCATATTTAATGCAGTTTAAATCCTGGATTTAAGAAAAATCCTATAACTTCTATATTTAAAATATTTACTTTTACGTAAGTTTGAAGTTGGTAGTCTAAATAAAAAGATGGATAGAGGTTTTTGTCCGATAGTTATATTCTAATAAATATTGTTCCGAATTTCAACAACATGCAGATCAGGCAAATTTTCAATCCACTCATGGTTCTCTACCCGTCACTGGTCATAGAAATACAAACGGCATTATTCAAACAAGATTAGCAAAATGTTGGTCTAGCCTTAGGGGCAAACCTCACATCTGGGGTCTTCCAAATTACATCAGGGATTTTGTGTGAGCGTTCTTCCTAAATTGAATGTAATTTCTAACTCTTTCGCAAACAGCGGGAATATCTAATCGGCAAAGTAGAATATTTCATTATGGCTAACCCCAAGTATCTTATCTCATCCCAAATTTATTGTTCGTGGGTTAAACTCATTAAGACAAAAAAAAACACAAAAGGGTTTTAATTAAGATTTGGGGGTGATTAAAGTTCTAAAGCATCCTGCGAAAAATCATAATATTTTCAAGATTACAGAGCTGTTTATTGTTTTTTTTATATTTCAAAGAGGATGTTTTTCTCCATGTATTGAACTTTTAATTTGATTATAAATTTACGCAGCACAAAAATAATATGTTGATGTACCCTAACTGCTTACAACACGAACATATAAATTAAGAATATAAACGAATTGCTTTAGTTGGCAACTCATGGTCATTATCATTGTCAAATAGCCGTTCGCGGCCACTACTGGACATACGCTTCCCTTTGTGCTTGCCATCGCTGTCGGTCTTTTTACATACGTTGTGTCTTTTTTGCCAGACTTCCTTCCATTCTTCATGAAAATTCTCTAGCATATATGTGACTCCTTGCTGATACTGCCTAAAGTTATGACAATGTTACCAGTGGCTTAACAGCTGTTCTCTGTCGATATTTATGTTCTCTTTTCCTAATTTATTCTTTTAAAATCATATTCTTATCAGATGGTGAAGACTTTGGGTGACATTGTGTCGCCCTGTCGAACTCCCCTTTCAATTTAAAATTTATTTGTAGTCAATACGATAATCCGCCAGCGCTAGCAATAATTAATGTTGATTTATAAGGTCGAAAGCCTTTTCAAAGTCTATGAATACCAGGACAAGTAGCTTGTTATATTCAATGGGCTTTTCTATTAGTCTTAATGGTTTGTTCCATACCTTGCTTTAAATCCAGCCTGTTTACGTGACTGGTATATAAATCTAATATTTATGTCAAACGCTTTGCGATAATCTTCGTAAAGGATTTGTGAGAGTAAGCTTATGAGTCTTCTAGTTTTGCAATATGTCCCTTTTTATGGTTTATGATTATTACAACATTATCCCATTAGCAAGGTGCTGTGACCTTCAAAAAATGCATATTGAAAAGCTTGCATAAGCAATATGTCCCCTCTTGTTTTAATGTATTCGAAGACAAGTTCATCTTCGTCTGGGGATTTATTATTCTTTTCTTAGGGTAATATCAGGAATATCCATGAAACTTTGTTTTGAACATGAGTAGTCATTCATAAACTTGACACGGTCATGAGCCCCACGAAAGCTATTATTGTGGAAACTATTATTGCATTGGCCAAAAAAATGTGTTAAGTTTCGGCAAGAGAGGTTCATACTACGAAGTAATTTTAAGTAAGCTGACCTTTACAGTGGCAATAGTAAACATCCCAGCCTAGGTAACCAAATTTAAAGGATATCCGAATATCGATATGTCTCACGTGTGAAAATATCTCAATGGTAAAGAAATAAGGCAATTATACCCCACCGGTCATGTTCACTGGTCATCCAGAAGATCGGATCTTACCCCGTTAGACTTTTTTCCGAATATCGGAATAACGACACGTTTAGCGTGTAAGATGGCACAATGAAGAGGAAATAAGACAATTTAAAAATAGCAGGATTGCAAAGTTAATAGGAACCTAGTTCTCTGGGTGAAAAAAAATATGCTGTTGTCTGTTAGTATCCTTTATGCGGGCGACTTACACTGAGGATATTAGAGCCTTACACATCAAATTGCAGACAACAATGGCTTAAGTTAAGAGATATGTAGTGGAATTCCTTTAAGTAAGTAATACACTGCAATTTTCATTTCGTAGGTTTCGAAAATACTCCTTTTTAAGCACACTTCATAGCTATATATGTGCATATCTAACCAAAACTACTAAACTTTCTTCTTGATACAAGCAAAATTGCTGCATTTTATCCTGATCGCCAAAAACTAAAAATTAATGAGCGTAATATTTAATACTTGTAATGTGAAGTGTAGAAAAAAAAGGTGCTGGTGCAATATTGCATGTTGTGTAATGCTCAGTTCCCACACAAATACAAACCTAATTTACATCAATCTACAAGTTCACAATAATCTCCAAGTTCACAAAAATCTCCAAGTTCACAAAAATCTCCAAGTTCACAAAATCTTCAAGCTCACAATCGACGGTACCTACAGCCTTTAGTGCAGGAACAATGGCGGCCCCCAGCTTTTAGACAGTGGAGAAGGGTCGTGGTGAGTGATAATGCCTGATCAACCCAAAATATGAAGGAAACAGGTACGGAACCTCAACAAATAACCGATCAAAACAATATCTGCATCAAAATTACTCAAACAGCATTCCTTTAGATGTTAAACGGGGTTCAAGCGTGTGGCAGCTCTCGAAAGTCAAATCCCCAAACGTGGGCGCAGGTGGTCGAATCCACAAATCTTCCTTCATCTACAATCATCCATCAGACGAGAAACCATCGACGACCACAATCGTGCTCAAGGGCTTCGTTGAATAATCCCCTAACTAGGGCACTGTATATTTCACACTAAATATCAGTATCTCAACGAAAATTCCCAATTTCGAGAGCTAGGCACTGAAACCTACTGGTTCCTTCAAGATCACATAAAGACTAAATTGGCTTGCACTGAGATGATGAATCATCATCGCGCCGGCCAAACCTATGTTGCCAGCAGCGTCCCTATTTGTGAGAAAGTACTAGAAAGTTATGATGTCATACTACCGGATTCGCCAAATCAAGCGCTAAAGCGGCTCACTATTAAAATGATTTGAATCAGTTAGAACCTACTTTTAAATGCTTAGTGGGAATATATAACCCACGCGTTTGCGGCAGTCTAAAATTACAATCAACACGCGCCACTAATAGCATTATGCCAAATAAGGCATTAACTTGGCAACCGTGTGGACCGTGAAGACCACGCGCTTGTCCAGAAAGCTGTCACTTATACCGCCAAAATTATCCCCACAGACTATATGAAACATAGAACAATTTCCTTGGCGTAGGGTAGAATCTACTCCGAGCTGAAATATTATCGAACTTTAATAATGGATAATCAGTGGAATACTGCGTCAATATGCAAGCCTAGAGTGCTAAACATTAATACCATCCAATATAATCAGCAAATTCAAGCATATGATAGCTAAATCCTACAGTAAATGCAACGCGAATTAGAATGGTTCTCGAGTCGATATCGACGGACAGATCCGACGCGGCTTCCACCGAACGTCTATGAGTCTATGGTCCAAATCCGAAGTGACATGACATACTTCTAGCAATCGTCAATGTTTTATTCTCAAAATGAAAATATTCCATAATCACCTAAGCAAAACAATATATTATCAAGTATAAATCAACGAGAAAATTACCACAGAATGACCAACAAATGTACAAAAAGTAAGTTCTAATTTCAGTGCTAGATATCCCTAAATAACCTTTAAATATAACTCGGCATGCATTATAGTTTAAACTCCAATTACTCGGCTAATCTGTAAACAATCTATCACTATTGTTTTCTTTTAGACACAACCCTCCAAGAAAGGCGAAAATACATTCTAGATTTGAATATACCTCTAATCAGCAATTAAAAGCCATAATTAGCAAGGTCGAAAGCAGTGAATGGCCATCAAGGTGTATTATCGAACTGAAATAATGAAATCAAGCCAAGGGATTAGACGAAGGTCCCTTTTTCTCCATTTAGAAGGGCAGCACAATAAGACAAAACCAAAGGGGCAATACCAATATACAACTAAGCTTTGTGGTTCCAGCTGGAACAATATATCGTGTGTGTAAAGTTAACTGTTCATATGTAGGCATCTGCATTTGATATATATATACACATAAATATGAAATATTTGCTTTAGAATACCTAGTTTAATGGATTAGGTTTCATGCTTTTCCAATACTAGTACTATTGTGATGTTTATATAATTTTTGTAGTCTATTTTAATAAATAATATGATGTTTGATTATTTTCCCGACAGAAATATGTCAATCTATGGTCGTCTTATGTCAATATTTTTATTTAGATCCTTCGCCATTTCGTCCAGAAAAATGAACTTGCTTATAGGTCATTGTATGTAATCGTAGCCTGTTACAGTTGGTTGTGGCTGATCTTGGAGAAAAGTTGTAGATGTCGAGGGCCTGTCTTTGAAACTCCTCTTAAACTACTTAAAATTTTCGAATGGTGGCTTTTGCCAAGGTTGTAAATATGGCTTAAAATAACGGGCCACGGAAGTACTTCATTTATATGAAATACTTCCGTGACCCGTTATTTTAATTAGTGCTTCTTCCCTTACTCTTGCATGACTTAGAATACTTATTGCTGATGCTCTATTGCAGTGATTTGTCATTTGCCAATTTTTAGTTTTTAAAACAATTTTTGACACATTTGGCCAAATATTTTGTCTGTCCAGTTGGGTTTTTTTTGTTAAAAACAATCGATTGGTTATTTTTTCCTCTTCTTTACAGGAGCTTATTTAGAAGGCGGACTGGATATACATGTAAGGATTTATAGAATTAGTGATGGGGAAACACCCCAACACGTGTATTAACTTATCGCTTTTCATCGTAGAGTTTGGTTATAACACCTTGTAAACTCGTAATGTGATTGAGCCATAATTAAAACCCAAATAGATTTATTTCACCCCAGGTAAACAGCAATTTGTGCATTTAAAGCATTGTATTTCAGTTGCTCCTTAGTCTGAACCTGGATTTAGTCGAAACGGTACAGACCGAAAACTGTAAGAAATCGGCATTTTAGGTTAAAAGCAAGCAGCTATGCACAGGTTATCCAGAGACCTTAAACATTTATTTTATCCGAGGAAAGCAGAGTTTGGTCCCTTAGGATTCAAGACGGCAGCCAATTTCCAAAATGGCCGCAAAACTGTAGATTTCATGTTCCTCTTCCAATTTGATTGAACAAAGTGTTGTTTTTGGTTATGTTTTGTGCATATAATCTAAATTTAAGGTTAAAAATGCCAAGCTGTTCGAAATTTTAGGCAAGGAACAAGTTTTTGTTAAAATAATCTAAAAAAATGTAATATTTAAAATATTATACATATTAGCCAGGATTTTCAAGTAATTACGCATAAAGTATGGAGTGAATAGTTACAAAAGCAGTTACTGTGTTGAGGGGATTAGACGTTTTTATTTGAAAATTATTATGAAAAATACATGTGATGGCATCGTATACGACGGTGCCGCTCTCGCTCACATCAGGTCGCCTCTAACTTCTGGAACGTTTGTGGAGTTTTTTTTTCCGTTTGAGGGGAAACCCTCATGGACCCCTGGCACTTTAATTGGCCCATTTGCCAGGTAGTGCCGGACTCTTACGGGCTAAAACCCCTCCAGTGACTGAGGGATTGGTCTTTCCTGGTACTGCCTAGTAGCATTGCTTCATGAAAGACTGTCATTATTTGTTGGGGCCGTTGGCCTTTATCTGTTCGGCTCATCTTTCTGTTAAGTAATGTTTTGTTTATTGCGTTCTCCGTGTTTGCTACCCCTTGTGTCCTATCGTCCTCTTCATTGTTTTTCTTTTTCGCTCAAGATATTTCTAGCGAATTTGCTCACAGCCTCCCATACGCTGTGGCTCGCTGTCATCCTTTCCACCACTGTTTCTGGAGTTACCCTGCCCACTCTCTCTTCCATATCTGCTCTATTTACGTCCCACCTTGGGCATTTGAAGAAAGTATGCTCTGCGCTGTCGTCCTCCCCGCAATATATGCACTCAGCACTTTCAGCCACTTTAAATCTGTGCCTATATGATTATAAACATCCATGCCCAGATATCAGCTGTGTAAGATAATAATTTATTTCCCCGTGCTTTCTTTCCACCCACGTTCTTAGGTCGGGTATAAGTCTTCGCGTCCATTGTCCCTTATTGGTCTCGTGTGGCCACTCCCTCTGCCATTTTTCCAAGATTTTCTCGTTTGTCGTCCCCTTGTTTTCCCCCTCCAGTATCTCACATCTTTTCCCCACCGCCAGGTGTATCGGAGTGATTCTTGCAATCACCAGTAGAGCCTGCGTTGAGACGGTTCTATATGAAGAAGCGATCCTTATTGCGACTTTCCTCTGCACGCTCAGTAGGACATTCCTGTACACGTTTTTGGCCATGGCCGTTTCCATATAGCTGCGCCGTACAAAATTATCGAGTCGGCCACGGTATAGAGTATTTTTCTGACTCCCTCCCTCGGACCTCTCGTGTTTGGCATTATACGGCTTAGGTTCCCTATAGCTTTTTCAGTCCTTTTCGCAATCCATCTCGCATGTTGACCCATCCTCAGATTTCTATCTAGCATTATCCCCAGATACCTAATACTCTCCTGGCTCTTAATAGTTGTGTCTTCAACCACGATTTCGACCGTTTTTAACGTGCGTCCTCCTGCAAGAATCACTATCTCGTCTTTTTGCGGGGCTATACTCAAACCCTTGTTCTTCATCCACCCTGTGACGTATTCGACGGTCCTGTTAGACTTGTTCTTCAGGTCTGTTTCGTCCTTTCCAACCACTACAATCGCCAGGTCGTCCGCGTACCCTATCAATTTTACGCCCGGCGGTACGGGGATCCATAGAACATCGTCGTAATATAGATTCCATAGTGTTGGGCCCAGGACGGATCCTGGGTCATATTCATTAGTCCGTTCTTTCCTATGGGTAGCAGTCTTTCCTCCAGATAGCTTGCTATTATATTGTATAAATAGGGAGCCACTTTCCTCTTTTTAATCTCCTCCAGAATCCCACACCACGTGGCAGAGTTAAATGCATTTTTAACATCTAGTGTAATAAGCAGGCACCTTTTTCTGCCTATCCTTTCGTTTGCCTCGTCCGCTATTTCCTGGACTCTCTTCAAAGCATGTGTGGTCGATTTTTTTCCCTGAATCCATACTGTTCTTCAGCCAGATCTCCAGATTTCTCAGTTCCGCTCTTAAGTCTAGTGAGTACCAGATGTTCAAAAAGTTTCCCTAGAACGTTTAGCAAACATATGGGCCTGTATGACCTTTGCCTCTGCTTGGGTTTTTCGATTAGTGCAAGCTTTGCGACCTTCCATTCTTTGGGGAATATTCCTTCCACCAGTAAGCGGTATAGAATTTCTAGGAACTTTTCCGGATATCTCATCCCTATCGCCTTTATGATTTCCGATCGTATTTCGTCTGGTCCTAGAGATTTTTTTTCTTTTATTTTCCCGCATGCCGCAAGAATTCTTCTTTTGTAAAAAGCGGAATTGTGGCTGGATTGGTCGGTGGTCTATCCCACTGGGGCACTGAGTGTCTGGGGAACAGTGTTTCTGCCACTCTCATTTGATCTTCATCACTAATTTCGGTCAGTGGAGGTCTTCTTATCTTATCCATAACGATCTGATATCCTTTTCGCCAAATATCGTGTTCTACTTCTTCCACAACCTTCTTCCACGCCCCGGATTGCGCCACGGCTATTAATTTCTTCAATTGTGTCCGACTTTCTTTGTAGTTCCTTTTGTACTCATCCTTCCGCATTTGTTCATTCTTTTTGTTAGCTCTTGTCATTTCCCTTCTCGCCTTAATACACGCTTTTCTCTTTTGGGCGACGTCCTCGTTCCACCAATATACGGGCTTTTTGTGTCTTGGGTTTTTCTTTCTTTTTAGTACCTTGTCACAGGCTTTTGTGATCGCCATGCTCAGTCCAATAGGGTCTGTTAGTTCACCATTTTCTGCTCTCATTTGTCCCTCGAGTTCCTTTACTACATCCATGATTTTGTCTTTTTCAATAATCCATCCCTTCTCACTCCTAGTACCATTCTGCTGGTTTGTCTCCTCTTCTTTCAGTTCATATACAATATGTTGGTGGAAACTCACATGTGTTTCGGTCTCTAAAACCTTCCAATTAGCTATATGTTTGCTGATGTTTCTGGTACCGAAAGTTATGTCGATATATGATCTAGAATCCCCTCTAATAAAAGTCGGCATCTCTCCCTGGTTTTATACTACGAGATTTTCCTCGGCCAGCCATTCTGTTAGAATTTTTCCCCTTTTGTCCTCGACATCAGATCCCCACAGGTATGATTTTGAGTTAAAATCTCCTTCCACCAATGTCCCTTTGGTTTTTTGTTTCATGTCTGTACGTAGCGACGCCAAAAACTCAATAAAAGCTTGTTCATCCACATTTGGGGAGATGTAACATCCGTAAATTACCGCCTTTTCCAGCTCCAGCCATGCGTATCAATTTCCTGCTCCCATATCTCTTACTTTTACCTGCGCATTCCTTATCACCATCGCCACGTCCATTCTGTCGTCCATGTGCAGATTCCTTCGTTTGGCCTTCTTTCTGCTTGGTTCAGCATGATCATGATATCCGCCTTTTCTTCTTCCGCTATTTTATACATAAGATCCATAGCCTCCCTACCTCTATCTATGTTACCTTGTATCATTTTCATAAATAACTCTGCAATCTCACCCTTTTCTCCTTCCTCTGCTCCTGTAACAGCCTTCTATATTCGGGACATCTCGTGGTTTCCGCTTTGTGTCCTGTGACGTTGCAAAGGTAGCACTTTTCTTGATTATTACAGTCTTTTTTCAAGTGACCTTGTTGCCTACATTTGTGGCATAGTTCTTCATTACCGTTCTTTCCGCAGCTGTTTGCAATATGGCCGACTCTATGACACCTGTAGCATTTGGGCAGAGTTTCCATCTCTCTAACTCTCGATCTATTCCATCCATATCCTATCACCCTCTTTGATGCTAACATCTTGGCTTTATCTTCCTCCAAAGTCACAAAAGCATACTTCAGTCCCCTTTTGTTTGCGGTGTCAGCCAGTTTTATTTGCACTTTGGCTTGGCTCTGACCTTCTTTTTGAACTTCACTGAAAACAGTGTTCCTAACTTCTTCTTCTTGTATTGTTTCGTCTATGTCCATAATCATGATAGTTTGATTTCTTCCCCTCGTCGCAATATGTGCCTTCGTTTTCATTTTGGTTTTAAGCATCTCCCTAAATTCTTCTCTGTGTTTCTCTTCGTGGTCTTTAACTCTTACTTGTACTTCCCCGTTCATTGTTCTATTTATTTTTTCAATTGTTACTCCTTTCGTATCGACCTCGTCCTTCTTCATACTTCTGATTAGGTCAGCATAGGACACTCCCTCGGCAGGCTTTAAGATTATTGTTTCCTTATCATTCTTCTTCTTTCTACCGACTCTAGTCATATCATTTCCACTAGCTATGCTTCGGCTTCTGATTTTATTTGACTGGAGTTTTATTTGAACGTTTTCCTTTCCGCAGGTGTACTCCATTATCTTCCTTATTTTGTTTTCATTTATACTTCCATCTACCAGACAGGTTGGCATTGTTCTTTTCTTTTCCATCATATCGTTCATAGCTTTCTTTAAGTTATTTTTAAGATTGGTCTTATCTGTCGGAATCTCTCCTCCCTTGTCTGTCATGATGTTGTAAGTGTAGCTTTCATCGTTTTCTAAGGCATTTCCATCGTCCAGAATAGTGCAAGCTGTTTTTCCACAGATCTTTTTCCCTTCTTGCAGTTGTCCATTTTCTATTTCTAGCTTAAGAACTCAAGAAATAACGAAGAGTTTTTTTTCTTTCTTGGCTGCATCAGCTGTAAAGGGAATCGGTTCCCTTCAAGTGGTATCAGATATTGGCGATACCATTTTCGCTTCCCAAGGTGTCCTCACATCTTTTGCTTGCTCCACTAGCCGTACCATAGTAGAAGAAGATGGAAGAATCACCTTTCATCTCCAAGACATGGTGGCAAATGGCGCTCGCTCAGTCATTGTCCGAACAGTTGATACTGCTGTAATGATTCTCGCTATCTTTTTTTATTACCAGCTACACGCTCTTGTGGTTATCGTACGGTACTGCGGCTATGCGTGGGTTTGTAGCAGCTCATCTGATTGCAGGTAATAAAGTATTATAATTACAAAAAAAGACACACCAAGTAAAGCACTGTAAACTTTCTGGCAGGCACTCTAGAAACACAAAAATCCACAGTTCTTCAGGGATTCCATACATACACCAGGTGCGAGTGCGTTTAATTTTTCACAGGTACAAGCCAAAAGAGTGCATGGAAAACCTGGAAAGCAATGGAGGAGGCAAGACTGGCTTTTCTACTGATCGCCACCCTCTTGCAAGCTGTTCAACCAGAATGTGTCGAGTTGCTACAGAAGTTTACGGTCACGCTCTATGATCAATCCTGCTCTGAAGCGAGAAAAGAATTATTTTGCACAAAGAACAAGTCACTTCATGCTATTCCCCCGACGTATGCTACTCTCTACCAACAGATCCTAAGGGCAGCGTATCAGGCAGAGCAAATCTGGAGCCGTTCACACCTGCCTGATGACAACTTTCCGACTCCATCTAATTGGGGTTGGAAGAAAAGTTGTGGAAATTGGGTTTCCGTTTGTTCTGACCTTCCAGATGTGTGGAAGGCCTGTCGGGAGCTGGAGAGGTGTGGCTGCCTCTCGGGGTATGGAACAAACCGGTGCCAATGTCGCAAAAATACTTTGCCATGCACAATATAGTGCAATTGTAAAAGAAACTGCTATAATACCAGGTGATTCATAATTTATTTAACTACATCTGAAATTTTGTTGTGAATTTTACAGTTCCGGGTATCTGGGAGAGGAAAGTGATGACGGTATCGACAACTTGTGGGGTGATTCTGTCATCCGCTGTTTTTTCTCTGACATTAATTTATTTATTATTGACATAAATAATAAAACCAGCCTTTACATCCTTGTTTGTGCCTTAATTTTGAGTGCCTGGGGAGAAAAACGGGGCAAAAATGATGTGTTTTCTAAAAAGTATAAATTTGTAAAAATCTGAGCAATTAATATTTTCTCAACTAATATTGAAATAAATGCCCCTTTTTCATTCAAATTCGCGATATACAGACAAAACAGACCCGAAAACCACCCTTTCTTCAATTCAATCGTAGAAGAAACACGAAATATACATTTTAGCGGCCATTTTATAAAATAGCCGTCATATTGGATCCTAAGGGACCAAATTTTAGAATCCTCGGATAAAATAATTTTTTTAGGTCCCTATATAGATAACTTGAGCCAAGCGGCTTGCCTTTAGCCTAAAATGCCGTTTTCTTTGCTGTACCGCTTGGACAAGTTATCACTCTCCTTAAAAGAAAACGTTTTAATTTTAATATATCCTTGTCTCCCTCAATGTTTTGTAAAGAACAATATGTCAGATAAAGAAAGAGCATTTTTTACTCTTTCAAATGCGCTAATGAAATCGTCCCGCTTTTGTCCCACCTTCTGTAGAAATTAAAGTGCCTTACCAGCATTCAACCGTAAAGCATCGGCCTCCGTCGCTGCCCTGCTTGAGCATGGCGCCAAAAACATCAGCCTCTGTCGCTGCCCTGTTTGACGCCAAGATATTTAGTTAGTTTTCTCATAATTTAAGTTTAGTCGAAGCCGAAGTTGAATAAGTTCATTATAGTACAGTACAATCGTTCACCTGTAACACATCCACCTAGTCGAAGCTCTGGTTGGCGTCAAGATATTGGGTCATTTTCTCATGTGTTTGCAGAGATATTTAGAAAATATCTCGTGTACTCAGTTCCCATTTCTCAAGCATTTTTTTTAAGACAAAAACGTGGTAGCGTCCCTTCTGTTGTTGCCGATTGAAGAAGGTAAAATGGCGGTTGGAAAATTGTAGTAAGATAAGAAGTAAGACAAATTACAAATCTGTCCCTGTACTCGAGATTCGAATCAAATGTTCGAAGTCTTATCTATATCTCTGGTGAAGTTAAGTTGAGAGAATTGTAGAAGAAGAAAAGTAACAAGTAACATGGTATTTTTGTGTGAACGGAAAAGTAGCTAGTTTAAATACAAGAAAGTCTAATTAAATTCAGTAAAGAAGGAAGTTCATGTTAAATTCAAATAATCAAGAAGTTTTGTTAGATTATATTAGATATTTACTAATAGTTAACCTGATGTAAAGTATTCAGTTATATGTGTGAAAGGGTGAATGCATGGAAGTAGTTAGAAAATATTTTATAATTTAATGCAAATTAAATCCTGTATTAAAAAAGTAAATAATACCTAAAATAGAATACATGTTTCAATTCACACCCTATAAATTAAATCAAACGAACCTATGGTAATACAATTCGCTAATTAAAGTGGTCAATTATAAAGTTAATTACCACCCCCTCATTTGTGGTCATAAATGATTTAAAATTAATTGATTATACCGAACAGTTATAGGTACTAAACTTTTCGAACTTTCTAAATCTTTGTGGCCACTTGGTTTTGTTTTGGAAAATATGATATTATATTCTCTCCTGCCATTTTCATAGCAATTATTATTTACTTTCTTCTTATATAAGGAGACTAGAAATTGTGCTGATGCTCCTCCACGCCATTTCAGTTCTCAAGGGGCAATATGGAAGAACTTGCGTTCTAATTCATCTGGCTTTCCCTCGCCCCATAAATTTATCATCCTTCTGTACTTATCATATTTTGAATTTCTTCCGCGCTCTTTGTGTAAATTAGTATTTTCTCTGTATTGCAATTTTCTTTTATGGGTCAAATTTTATATTGAAAGACTGCTTCCTTTCTTGCAGCATTTTGGCTATATTATTCCAAATGGTTTTCCAACTCCTATTTATTGCCATTTTTTCCTTATGTTACACGCCTAATGTTCAATTTTCTTTTAAATATTCCCTAGATATTTTCGCTTCTAATTTAAAATGTCGTCTGCTACAAAAATGTTCAAGCTGGTAACATATACCGTTTTATTGTACTTTTGAGGTGACTTTTCAACATTTTTGCGAACCATGGATGCAACAAGCAGTAATATTATGGCGGATATACAGAAAGCTTAGTTGTATATTCAATGATATTTAACATTACTGTTGGGGAAACACCCCAACACTGTCCTAGCTCTGTTTGAGGCAATTAATTAGTTTGAAAGTGTCTTACATCCACTAAAATGTACTAGATCAGTCCAGCTGCTCTCTAGCCTCACAGTTCAGTTAAGACGTTCGCTTAAATAGCAGTAAAACGTGCTGTTCTCCGGCCAAAGGTCAAATTCCTTTTTGGGCCAATTTCTCTTGTATGCACGAATATTAGAAAATATTTCGTGCACCTCAGTTATCTTTGTCCAAGGTTGGACAAAGACCTCCTTTTGAGCTTTTTTAAAGCAATTCTTCGAAGTTAGAAACGATAGCATCCCCGTTCCCGTTGGAAATTGGAACATAAAATGGAGGAAGGCAGACTGACATTCCTGGTCGAATTCCTGTAAAGCAAGGCAGGTAAAGCAGTCAAAGTGAAAAGGTATGCTGTGTGAAAGTTTTTAAGTTGGAGAACGAAGTATTAAAATAAGAAAGATAAAAACTAATTTTTTAAATCAAACAATCAAGACTCTTCAGTAGACATTTCTAATTTTAAGAAACCTTTTGTAATTTTAGTTTTATACTTAACGAATGATGAGTGATTGAAAGTTTTAGTCTAAGAATTGTACATATATATTTTCTATTTAACATAGAAAACACTGTTTATTTATCTCCATTATATTTAAATGCAATTTACACCTGCATTATTAAATTATATCAATACCGAATACATGTTTCAATTTCTCTCACCACCCTATGTTATACTGTCCATTAAAAGTGGTTAATTAAAATACCACACCCTACTTTATGGTTTTAAGCAATAATAAAAGCATTTGTTTATCCCGACCAATTATCTTACCTTGGTTTGAAAAATGCATTTCATTGGTTAGAATAACCTCGAGGCATATAGTCAGTAGTATACAACCGCGGCTTTCGATTTCCTTTTACTCACGAGATTCTACAATTATTTTTTTCCTTCTTCTTTTATTCCTTTATTAATATCTGCTTTTCTTCTTCTCATCTCTTCATCTTTTCTTTCGATATCAAACGCATATGGCACCATATTAAAACATAAAATAAGCGATCAATAACCAAATAATCCAATAAGACTTGGCCCAAAGATTTTATCTTTTCCCTATTTTATCGTTGATAGTATAAACTACTTCAGTACAAAACAAAGGGTCTTAATGAGATTTGGCCCGATTAAAAGTTTGAACTTCGCTGTCAGGAGGTAAGCCGTGAAATATTTATTATAATCTCTAAAGGGATTACGGGAGTTGCTTGTAAAATATTTGCAGTTACTACAAGGCCCTTTGAGTTTATTTAGGAATTTTATTACGAAGTTTGAGCGCTACTAGGAAAAATACTTACCTTAACTTAAGACTTAGAAAAGGTGTATGTAAGTTTGGTGTTATTGATGCAAGTGCACGAGGTACGCCTAAGATTTTTAATTAATAAAACCGAGCCTTAATGTGAAATCTTGCTTTACCTTTGATTATCTGCCAGAAAAAGAATGGTTAATAATATTCTATATTCCTAATCCATAAAAGCTTGTTAACTACTTTGCGTAAGTAATTTACTTGATCATAAAATATTGCTATTCTCGGCTATATTGCATGCTTCTGGAAGCAAATTAAAATAAAATTCTGATATCAGCCTATGTTATCCAGACTAAAATTATGCACTGGAACTGGAGACCTATGCATTGAGTTTGCGGAAATTATAAATGATGGAGATTTGAAAACTCCAAATTGCTAGAAAAAATCAGTCCACTGAAAATTTTGCGTAACATTGAAAATATTGAGTAGAAATTTATTTAATCTATGTCTCAGTAAGAGGGTCATTTTGATTACAATGCATGCATGAATTCTGTGGCCTATATTTTCAACCTGAGCTCTTAAGGCAATGGAAAGAGCTATCAAAAAAGCAACGGCAGCGCTTTGGGCCTGTCGACGACTTTTGGTTAAACATGGGCTCTAAAACTCTCCATCATCTGCTGATCCTATAACACTGTTGTAAAGCCTATTATAACCTACGCTTGCTTAGTGTAGAAACCCTACTTAACCAGCCTATGCTGCACATATGTATAGAAAATGAGACCAGACCAGTGCACATAGTGTCACTTGGATACAAAAACTGAAGTCAGGAAACCTGACTGGTCACCTTCAAATTCTGATGGACATCCAGATAGAGGCGATGGCCAAACCAACCGATACAATGGAAACAAAAGTCCATTTTGATCGCTCCTTTGAAGTGGCAGTTGAAGACCGCAATACTAGAGGGGAAAATAAAACAACTAGAGATGGGATTACTTGTCTGGTACACAGATGGATCAAAGATGAAAGAGGGAGTGGGATACGGAGTTTACGGACCTAGGTGTCGAATCTCTGTATCTTCAGGAAATACTCCCACAATCTTTCAAGCAGAACTAAATGCTACCAATATAGCCATCTCTGAATGTGCCGAAAAAGGCCTAAGAGGTGCAAAGATCTATATCAGTTAGTCAAACGGCCTTAAAAGCGCTAGCATATAGCAGAATGAACTCCCGGCTAGTGTGTAATTGTCGGATGGCTGCAGATCAACTCGCAAACAGAAACAGACTCACCCTAATGTGGGTTCCAGGGCACGAGAGTGTGAAAGGCAACGAAGCCGCTGACCAGCTCGCATGGAATGGTGCAAAGACTGCCTTTTGCGGACCTAAACCGTTCTGTGGCATCACTAGAGGACACGTAATGAATGAACTCATAAATTGGAAAAAAAGGCGGAAAGAGACACGTTGGGATAATGCACATGGACAGAGACATGCCAAAAGACTCGTCTCTCACTCGCCTAACTACACAAAAAAGCTTTTCAAGCTACAAAAAAAAGATAAAACTGGTCATAGAGCTTCTCACTGGACATGGCCCATGGAAGTACCATTTCAAGAAAATGGGGAAAACAAACCACTGACATTTCCAAACTACGGCTGAAACGTCAGAACACTTACTCTGCGAATATTAGGCACTGACTCGCCAAAGGTTGAAGCATTTCGAAAATTCCCTTGTGGCACCTGGAGATCTACAAAAGCTGAACCCTCGAAATATTCTGAGGTTCTCGAAAGAGATACGAATTTTCGTATAAAATAGATGGGTATACACAAAAGATCAATTGTGATCGATGTATTGAAGGGCAAATCTTGCCGAGCGACCCCTCTATCTGCCATACCATACCATACTCACCTGAGCTCTTCATGAAAACTTGTAGTCCATTTGAACCCCCTGCTATTTTATCTCATTGATAGAGTCCAATGAATCACCATACATTCCTGGTAACTCATCGAACTTTCTTTTATTTACAACCATGTATGTAATGTTGACATTTCAGATTTTGGGTCCATAACACTTTAGCGTCACACAAATTAAGAAGTTTTTGGTAAAAATAAAACCATTTTCTATGTTAGAGAGATGATTCTCTATAGAAAAGTGCGGATGGAGGATCTTTTTATTAAAAAATAGTAACATTTCTAACCTAAAAAATATCAAACTTTTGGAACACCCACATCTACCTATACCAAATTTTCGAGCTTCGGACCTGCGCATTTGGCAGCAGCCCAGTGCTGTCCTCATATTTCGTTCTTCGCTCGCTCCGGGGGCTCAACCAGACAAAACTAACCCAAATTAACCTTGTAGATAACTTAGAAAAGAGTACATTTTCACCTAGCGCCCTTTTCGAATTTTGCAATTTATTTTCGTGTAACGTGTATTATACAGTATTAAAAGTGTTTTGTGACACATTACATATTACGCAAAGCACTTTCGAGGCCAAACATTGAAATAAAATCCCAATTGTTTCAAAAAGTAGAATAGCAGCTTGCCAAATCACAGTTAACCTAAACTAACCAACACCTACCCAAAGTAACCAAAACCAGCCCAAACTAACACAAACTAACCAAAGCCAACCCAAACAAACCAAAACTAACCCAGACTAACCCTAAATTAACCAAGGTAATTAAATAAGCGAGCAAACAAGCGCGCGTAGCGCGCTTGTTTTTTCACTATCTCAAACTAAGCAAAACCAACCCAGACTAACCAAAACAAACCCAAACTAACCAACACTAACCCAAAGTAGCCAAAACCAACTCAGACAAACCCAAACTAACCAAAGACAACCCAAACAAATCAAAACTGACCCAGACTAGTCTAAATTAACCAAGGCGCGCTTGTCTCTTCATTACCTCAAACTAAGCAAAACTAACTCACACTAACCAATACTAACCCAAAATAACCAAAACCAACCCAGACTAACCAAAGCCAATCCAAACAAGCCAAAACTAACCCAGACTAACCCTAAATTAACCAAAGTAAGGAAATAAGCACGCAAACAAGCGCCCTACTTGTCTCTTTACTATCTCAAACTATGCAAAACCAACCCAGACTAACTAAAACTAACCCAAACTAACTAACACTAACCCAAAGTAACCAAAACCAACCCAGACAAACCCAAACTA
>MU185252.1:42127-61874 GCA_016904865.1 Pissodes strobi | reverse complement strand
AAACCTCGCCCCCATTTTTAAGTATACTGTGAATTACTAAAATGTATCAGCTACTAAATAAATATCACCATGTCCTAAGTTTGAACTTGAACTTGGAAATTATTATATAAACATTAAAGACAAACTAAAACAACGCGAGCAGGCAACCCGAGCGATTATCAACCTTAAACATGCGATGCTCAGCAGATTTTATGATATAAATACACTAGCAAACCTTCAGTTTGTTAGGCTTTTGTCTCTCACCTAAAACCAGCTCCTGGGCTGTCCACATGAGCGCTTGAGGTTCTAACCAGCTCCGGGGCTGTCCACATGAGCGTTTGAGGTGCTAATCTATCCTTTTCTCTTCACCCAAACCTGGGCTTGGCTCAATCACATGGTCGCGAAGTCTGGGGGTTTCATAACCGCCGTAGTAAAAGTAGAATCTATGATAAATTTGTCAAAGTTCTGAGAAAGATAATTTGCTAAGTAAAATTTGTCAAATAGTTAAAAGTGTAGTGCCATATTCGTGTGATCTTACTATCAAACCAGCTTTAAATAAAACACAACAGAAACTCTTAAGAAAAACTATATTTATAAAAGAGTGGCTAAAGACCTATAAACAATTCAAAAATATACATAAAATCGAGAAAGCATGCGCACCTTAGTAGTCGGGTATAATATAATCTTATTAAGTTTCTGACCAATAGACATTGTTAATGTTTTATCATCAAGTCTTTGACCAATGGACGTTGTTATTGTTTTTATCTGAAGTGCTTTCTTTATCATCTCTTCTCACCTGACGTAGATTTATCCCGAATCTGAGCTATATTCCTGAACGCTAAACCAGGCGTGGCATCGCGGATAAAAGGTATCCCGGCAGAATGGTGGAGGGGCCGTGATTTACGTCAAAAAGCAATTAAATTATAATTGAAAAATTCAAATCATGCGCCTGTAATCTTTCGCGCAGTGTCAATTAAACATAACAATTGGTCAATATAATAGTCTACTTAGATATACATACCTACTAAAACTAATATATTTCAATATAACATAAATTCAAATCACGCATTAATCTATTAAATCATCGCAGAATACAAGTCGCCACCTAACACCAGACGCTAAAAGTAACAGGTTCATTGAATCCAAGTGTCGCCGTCTAGGAACAGTGAATGCAAGCATAGGAAAGAGATTAGCATTTTAAGATCCTTTACACAAATAGTGCACTATGTAAAAATCGACCTCTCCTATTGGTCGATCCATCTCGTATTACAATATGTCTTCGTGATGCAATCAATTTCTGTCAAGAGCTCTCGTGGTGTAGAGGTTTAGGCAGCTGGGTCTGGACGGCCCGGGTTCAATCCCCGTTGCTTTTTTTATATTTTTTTAAAGATTATGTTTCTAAACAGTTTTTTTCTTGATTTTGGGTATGTCTTGGGTTAGTTTGGGTTAGCACCTGGTTAGTTTCCTTTTCTAGAGCCCCCTAGCGAGCGAAGCGAGCGGAGGGCCATGCGGATCGACCAATAGGAGAGGCCGATTTTTATATAGTGCGCTATTTGTGTAAAGGATCTTATAATGCAAGAGATTACCGCTAGTTGAGGAAGGTCAGCATTAGAACCGCGTGGTCAAGCTGCATATGGTATGACCGGGTACAGGTCCGTATCTGCAAGGAAAAAGATACAAAAATAAATTAACAGCTGATTCATATGATAATTAAAGAACATCAGGAATCAGTGAGATACTAAAATGGAGCAATACAACAGATTTGTATAGGATCAAATAAAGGCAGCAATGGAGCAGGAAGCAAGAGAAACTAGTGAAGATGACGAGGATAGGGAAAATATAATATATGGAACAAATACAAAAATAAAAGAGGAAACTAAAGGAAACTTGGAAGAAGCTAAGAGAAACTAAGACAGACACAAAAAATCGGTGAGAGGCAAAGCCTCATTAGGCTGCATTTCATTTTCTTTGAAGAAGACGTAGTTTTGGTCCCAGGGGCTTTTTTATTTGACGTGGTGCGCCACCAAGTTCTCGACATTCTCGAACTTCTCTTTCTAAAGTTGTCTGAGGGATGCCAATTGAGGCTGCAGCTCTTCTGTACCCTAGCTAACCATTTAAAACGGCTTCAACAGCATTTCTCATATTTTATTCTTACCATTTTCCTCGTTCGGTTTTACGTTTATATGTTCTAACCATATTCTTTAATAATAACGCTCTATCATATAGCGCGGGCTAAGATGGGAACGTCCCCATCTCGCCCCGTATAAATGTCCCCATCTTACCCCGCCATGACTTTTTGAGGTTAAATGTTAACTATTCATAATACCAATGATAAGGAAGCATATAGCTATTAATCAAATCATACAGTTTATATTAAAATTAAACTGTACTTACGATAAATGCACTAAAATCGGCTTCGAGTAAAATATCAACCTGTTAGACATATGGTGCGATACACAACTTCCATAACCAACATGAGAAAGACTGACGCCAGCAGCGCCGCCAGACTTACATGAGGCACTGATAGGAGCATTCTGAAGCCACTTTTGACGCCGCTTGAAAGATGGCACTAGTAGTTACGTAAATTAAACGGGTACCCCATCGTGCCTCCTGTCCCCTACAAAGGGTTCTGGAAAGAAATCAAACACAAGAAGATCCGCAGTACAGACACCAAGGCCACTGCGGACGGGTTAATTTGGGTATTCGGCTATGCCAGGTATTTTCAATACGCTTAAGATGTATTTTTTTACTCAATTAGGTACTCCTAACTGGAGATATAATGCGCTATAAATAGCACATTATATTTGTTTAAAATATATAGTAACGCCCTAGCTATAACATTAAGCCAAAGCTGCAACGTATCAAAATGCTGGGACATTATTAATATACGGGTGTCTTTTTAGGTGAGAAAACAATGACTATATTTTCTTAGCGTTAAAAATTACAAAGGTCTTTTAATTATATATTCTGCCTTATAGCACCACGGTACGTTCCCAATAAAAAAAAACTTTTGTTTCTTCGCACGACTTTATTGACCACCCCGTGTATCATGACAATATCAACCCTACTAAAAAATCACTTCTAATTTCAGTTAACATAATTTGTTTACAAATTTAAGTTGAAGTAACAACTTACTTTCTGAATGTTAATAAGGCAAATATAAAGAACATTAAAAATATTAATTTCTCTTAAGTGTTGTCCTTATTTTCAATAGCTTTTCTTCTTGCTTAAGATTTGTTTACTACTTACTACAGTTTACACTGTAGCTGTGAGAAAGTTAGGACTAAGAAGGACAAATACCGCAGTTCCTTTAAATTAGCAGTACCCCACCATGCTAGAGATAAGTATCTCTGTGGTGAACTATGGCCCAAAGGTACCATCGTAAACCATTTTCTAAACCTTCAGAGCCAAAAGGGCACCCCACAAAACAATGGAGAAAACCGACCCAACCCGAAGAACAGAGACAGAACTTAAATCTTAAGGTACTTCATATAAATATTAGATCATTAAGAAATAAAGTTCCTCTACTAGCAGCATTTTTATCAGATAAAAACTGTGATGTAATTTGTGTAACTGAGCACTGGCTCACAAAACAGGAAATAGATCTTTTAACAATAGTAGGTTACATTCTGGTAGGTTTTTCAGTTAGGCAAGAGTTTGTCGGAGGTGGTACCGCTATTTTCATTAAGAATTGTCATTGTTCAAGTTTTAAAATTTTAAATGTCCATGTCCCTATGCTAGAAAAATGTTTTGAATGTTCTTGTGTGTACTTAAATAATTTAGATTTGTATGTTTTAGCAGTCTACAGATCACCTTCTGGGAATTTTAATGGATTTTTATCAGAAATGGAATTTACTTTGAATAAACTTAAGCAGGGCTCAAACCTTGTAATAGCGGGAGATTTCAATGTTCATTTTGGTGAGGGTGACAGTAACACCCTGGGTCTCCTGGAGGTCCTGGTTAGTTATAATCTTAAACAAACAATATGCAACACAACCAGACTGAATTACTACCTTGATAACATTTTTGTGAATGAGGAGTCTCGGGTATTAGCTTCGGAAGTCGTTGATCCAAATTTGTCCGATCATAAAGCACAAATAGTTTCAGTCAACATAGATATACCTTCGGTTAAAAATACTAAATCTAAAAAAGTTTTCAGGCCAATAACGCAACGAGGCCTATTTAAATTGTACAATACAATTGAATCTAGTAGTTTTAACTTTGTTAACAATACAAAATATAATGTGGCTGATGAATTTGATAAATTTCTTAACATTCTTGAGGAGGCATTTCTAACATCCTTCCCAGAAAAGCAATATGTGGTGCGCTCGGACCAGGGTTGTAACACATCCTGGTTTAATGATGGTCTTCGACAAATGAGAGACCATCTACATTTTCTTGGTGAGGCCAAAAAACAATATAAGAATGAACTTTTTGATAGAGAATTTAAAGAATTTTCTGAGGTTTATAAAAGTGTAATTTGTAAAGCAAAGATTGAGGCTAGTGACAGAATAATTAAATTCTCACAAAACTCCCCCAAAGCAATGTGGAAAATCATTAACCCACATAGATGTCAGAGTAAAGGTATTAGCCAACATTGCAATATTACTCCTGAAAATTTTAATTCATATTTTACAAACATAGCCACTAATTTAGTAAAAAATATCCCCTCTTCAAATATTACTCCTTTACATACCCTCTCAAAACTCAAAAAATCTAACAATACATTTAATTTCTCAGAGGTTTCATATAATGAAGTCCGGGATGTAATTAATAGCATAAAAATAAAAAACAGCTATGATATATACAACCTTAATATAAAATTAATAAAGACTGTCATGAACCTTATTCTAGTCCCTTTAACTAACTTAATTAACAGGTGTATCAGTGAAAAAACTTTTTCATCGGCCCTAAAAAGAGCAATTGTCATTCCTATCCACAAGAATGGGGACCTGGAGATGCCGGGGAATTAAAGACCTATTTCCATACTACCCGTTATATCTAAAATCTTTGAAAAGTGTTTAACAGGGCAACTTGTAGCTTACCTAGAGAATGAAAATTATTTCTCAGAAAGCCAGTTTGGATTCATGAAGGGAAGAAATACTATAATGGGAGTGTTGGACTTGCTCTCTGGCATCCTGGATGGTTTCGGCAGTCTTGACTATGGTACAGTCCTTTCATGTGACTTGAGCAAGGCATTTGATTGCATGGATCACAGCATCCTCCTTAAAAAACTCTCTTTTTACAACATTACACATTCTAGTATAAAGTTGCTAGCATCATATTTAAAAGACAGAACTCAGTGTGTCAAATTGGATGGCGTGTTTTCAGCAGGCAGTGTGTTAAACATTGGGGTTCCACAAGGCTCAGTGCTTAGGCCATTACTATTTCTAATATATATAAATGATCTTCCCCTGATAAGCCAGGAAAACAAATTCACACTGTTTGCTGATGATACGACGATCATGGTTCGTGGGGGGTCTCTGCAATCGTCACTCCAGAGATCTCAACTGGCCTTCGAGGCGGCTGAAGAATGGTTTGCAGCAAACAAACTATTGCTTAATAGAGAGAAGACAAATATGATGGTGTTTGCCATGCGGGACCTGGAAGGCTGCAATTGTGCCTCAAAGGTGACATTTTTGGGGGTTGATCTTGACCCTACACTTCTGTGGAAGGAGCATGTGGACAGTCTGGCGGGTCGACTTGCAAAGAACGCAATTTAAAAACTTGCATTTCACAGGACGCAGTCCGCTCAACCTATTTTGCAGTCTTTCATTCTCGCATGTCCTACGCCATTCTTGCTTGGGGACATGCTTCTCAGGCATCTCGTATATTTGGCCTCCAACGCAGGGCCATTAGGATTGTAGCAGGGCTGGGCTACGCTCGGGACTGTAGAGAGGCGTTTGGGGCATTGAAAATACTCACTCTTCCTTCCGTGTTTATTCTTGAAAACTTACTGTATATAAAAAGAAATGAAAACAATATTGAGAGCAATCAGGATGTACATGGTTATCTAACGAGACGCAGGGTGGATGCTGTAATGCCTTATAACAGGCTGAAAAGATGCCAAACAGGAGATAGGTACTGGAGTTTTAAACTTTGGAATGCCCTCCCACTGAATCTAAGATCACTGCCTGACTTGAAATTCAAAATGGTAATCAGGGATCTGTTGACTGCTCAATCATTGTATTCATGTGAGGAATTTTTGTGTTACAGGTTTTAGCAATTTTAGCCCCAATTATGGATTTTATTTTATTGTGTATTGATTGAGTGTACCCAGGTTTTATTGTGTATGTATTTTAAGTAGTTAAGTAGTTTTTATTGCTAACCTTACTTTAGCTTCACTTTAGCTTCACTTTTGTATTGCTAATCTTCTATGACGTGTGTAAGTATTAACATTAGTTTAGTTTAGTTTAGTTTCCATTTATTTTCCAAAAGACAAAAATTACATTTGTATAGGAATCGTCAAACAAAAGTACCTTAACCAAAAGTATGATACAATTACCAATAACTAGAGTACATAAAATAGCAAGAGTCGTTACCACACATTACAATCAAAAAAGTCTTTTAGACTGTAGAAACATTTCTCCAATAGCAATCTCTTCAGTAACAATTTGAACGTGGAAAATTTTAGAACTGGATCCTGAAGTTCTACAGGCAGATGATTAAATATTTTCAGGCCGGCAATGTCAGGAGATTTTGATGTTAGATCAAGCCGATATCGCGGAACATGATATTGGGAACTGTTTCTTGTATGCATACCATGCTGATATTCACCAACGTTTAAAAACGTAGATCTATTTTGAACAATATAGCAACATAGTTCGAGAATATAAAGCCCAGTGAGTGTAAGAATACCGTACTTATCAAATGATGGTTTACAGGACTCATCATTTTTAGATTTGCAATGCTCCTAACAACTCTTTTTTGAGATATAAAAACTTTGTCAAAAAAAGCCGAGTTTCCCTAGAGACATATCCCGTATCTCAAATGCGACTCAACCTTACTATAATAAACGTTTAGTAGCTGTCTTTGAGTCAGGACATCTCTGAGGTTTATTATAACGTAATTAGAACTGTTTATTTTTGATATTAGTTTTTCACAGTGAATTTTTCAGTTTAGATTCCTGTCAATGTGGAAGCCTAGAAATTTGACAGAATCACCATTTTTTATGTCCTTACCATTGATATTCAATACAACATTCTCACACCTTTTTTGGTACGTATGAAATCTAATCAATTGTGTTTTATCTACATTAAAAAATAAGTTTATTTGGGCAAACCAATCGCATAATCTTGCAAGTACGGTGTTGCACTGATCAATCAAATCTCTGTCACATATATTTGACAGAATCAAAGACAGATCATCGGCGAACATCACAAAAAAGGTTTCCGGAAGAACCTTGATAATCCAGTTGACATATAAAATAAAAAATATTGGCGCCAATATCGGACCTTGAGCGACCCCCATTTCTATAGGCTTTTTGTTTGAATTTATGTTTTCGATCGAACATCCCGATTTGTGTGAGACTGATACATATTGTTCACGAAAGCTTAAGAAGCACATGGTCTCAACATCGACGCAGTCGAATGCCCTGCTGAGGTCACAGAACACTCCAACAGGACACTCGCCCGCCTCGATACTGTGGACCATTTGTCTAAAGAAAGCCTGGGCCGCTGTTTGTGTGCTTCGTTTGGAGCGAAAACCATGTTGGTTATCAAGCAAAATAGCACAGTCTTCAAGAAAAATCAATAAGCGGCCGAGAAAAGCGCTCTCAAAAATTTTTGAAAACCCATTTGTGACAGTCACCGGTCTGTAATTTTCTACACTCTCCCGATTTCCTTTCTTAAAGACTGGAACTACCCTGCCACATTTTAATTGTTCTGGAAAAGTCCCTGTTTCAAATGACAAGTTGACGAGATAAGTCAGCGGAGCAATAATTAAACTTAGTACCTTTTTTATTAAGAACGTAGGAACTCCATCAGGACCGGATGATTTTTTGTTTTTTAGTTTACTGTTTAATAGATTAAATAAATCATTTTCGGTATAACTGTTTAAAGTAAAAGTTTCTGGATTTATATCCCTTTGCAGATTTAGGTTGTTTGAATTTTGAATTTGATTTGTTAAATTTTTGGGCGTTTCTATAAAAAAGTTGTTTAAAAGTTCAGCATTTTTATTTGGATCTGATATCAAAATGTTATTTACCAGCAGTTTAATATTGCTGTTACATAATTTACTTTTATTTTGGTTAGATAGTTCGGATACAATTTGCCATTAACATGAATAAACAATTTGAATTTGAATTTGAATTTGAATTGAATTTGACTATATTATTATTTGTTTTAAATTTTCTCTAACTGGGCATCAGCATGTTGAAAATGTAAGACTATTTATTATTTATTTATCTAGAAGTATTTTTCAGTTTAGATATTTTTTTGTAATTTGTAAATAGAATAATAATAAAATTATTATAATACCTACTGTAATAAAAATATAAATACTTAAATTATTTTTTATTTTTGCATACCTACCTTGTCTAGTTTTCAAGTAAATATAGGTTTCTAGGTATTTATTGTTATTCACCTTACCATATTCTGTATTTATAGGGTAGGTAGGTATTTCAACAAATAAGCGGTAAATTCCGAAATTGTGTATTAAATGAGGTAAAATAGTAAAACACATTTTTTTTTAATATCAAATTGATACATTCATTTGAATGCATCCACTGCAATAGCTTGAAGGTGTAAATAACTGGAAAAGAGTGTGTAAAAAAAATACTTCATGCGATACTGTTAACGCTTATTTAAAATAAAAGAAATATTTTAAATCCGTCCCTGGCTTCTACCGCAGTGCGAGAGAGCTAGCTAGAGCAAACCAAATCGTACCAGTTGAAAGGTGCCGCCGCGGAGCCCCCATCTGTGTATTATGGATGGTAAGCTGTATTCTTACCGTCTCCAAAATATCGAACGTTAAAAATATTCCTAATCGTGTCCGCTCAGTCCATACATTTCTGAGTTATAAAAATGTATTGAAGTTTGATGACTAAATTTAATATGTCAGGTCTACTCTTAGCCTGTCTCGTTACATTTTTATTATTAGTAGGAGTAGATTTCCTGCAATCGGTTTTTAAGCTCCCCATATTATAAATCCTATTTTCTTTATTACACCAGGCTATCTATGTTTTCAGTCATAAACAAAGGGTGCACAAAGTGGATTAAACATATCTCGGCATGTTTTCTAATCCATTAACTTATTGCCTGTGTTAATATTTTTTTTTTCGTTGAACCGCGCATGCTGACGCATTCCGTGAATATTTTAGAGGGATACTGACAGAACAGGATGCCGTATTATCTTTATGCAATTTATTATATTTTCTCGATATTCTTTTAGTTAAATTAGTGAACTAGAATCAGCTAAATGACAAGCTATTGTTATTATTAATATTTTCATGTTCATTTACATTTTGTTTTGGAAATACTATGGCTAAAATTGTAATGCCTTCTAAAGAATAATTTCCTCCAATAAAACATATCAACTTTAAAAATTAACATTTCCAACTATTGAAAAAGATGAGATAACGGTAGCAGTAGCAAGTTATATTTTATATATTTGGGCTCGTATACAATTTGCATATGAAATCAGCTTCAAAAAGGTCTAATGTTTTCCCACGAGGGCTTTATTTTGATATTCAAATCTGTCGTGAAACAATTTATTCGGATATACAAAAGCAAAAAGACTCAAAACAACTTTAAATTGGAGAATTTCAATAAGGCAACTCATCAATAACTCCATCTGCGGCAAATATGTCTGGCTTTATAGCGCTATGCATATTGTAGTAGCTTGGTTTGGAAAACCATTGATCTGGCGTTAGGGAGACGAGATTTTTACAACTTGAAACGGTTTATTTCTAAGCTCAATCTGTGTAATTTAATTGACAGAAAGCTACTTGCATGTGATTACTTTCTCCTGCCTACCTACGTTTAGAGATAGGGTTAATATTATATATTGTGAATGCTATGATTAAGTTCAATTTAGTATAAATCCAAACATCCTTTAAAACAGGTTTTAATATTAGGGACAAAAATTGCTAATAAATTTATTTGGTCCTCAGATTAGGTTAACTCAATCAAAACTCAATGGGGGTCATAAAATGTCCTATAGCGTAAGTAAAACAGCCCCATGTAGTTTACTATCGAATTTATGGGATATGGATAAAGAGTTTAAGAGGCGAAGCTTTAAACGTTTGTAAGCTGCACTAAAGTTACATTAAGTTTGAATACCTTGTTAAATCTTTCGTATTTTAACAACTTATGCATCCTTAATACCCATTTATCACGATATGTTGTGCCTATACTAGTCTGATTTTGCCACTATAAAACATTATAACTTTTATTTTATATGCTGCAATTAGCAACAAAAATTCTATATTTTGTGGTAAGAATTATTGAGTATTAACCTCTTCGGTTGATTAATTATAAATTAATTTATTTGATTTGTTGTGAATAAGTTTAATGAACTTCCAGTTGCAGCATTTGTTCATATTAATTATACATACGATTATTAATACATAATATGTATTAGCTTTTATAACACTGTTGTGGCCGTAAGTGGCTATTCTGATCATCCTTTTTCTCATGTTGTTCTCCAGCACTTTATGACTGTATTTATTTTAGTGGATAATCTATTGGCTCGCTCAGATTTATCTAACAACTAAAATAAGATATTGTGCTATTAGTTTAAGTTTGCTTAATTATATTACAATAATTATGTTTACTTGCAGTTCTGTATTTAGGAACTGAGCTTATAATCTACCTTTGATCGTCGTTAGATCGGTTAAATTTATATGCTACTTTCGGTTTGAATATTTCCCTCGTAATAAACTTTGTTTCCATTTTATATGTGGATTGTTGATATGGAGGCATTTGTTGTTTCTCCCGGAATTTGGTATTGTAGATTATGGCGCTAACTTTTAAATATTGCAAAAATAAAAGCCAAAACAATTACATTTGTATTAAATGCTTGAATGTTCTTCATATAAGCTGTGCATCAAGGACAAATAGGATATCTGTGGTTCGAGACAATTTGATCTGGTGCTCCAATGAATGTTTTGCGCTGTCCTCGGACTAAAACCCTGATGTGATTGATGCCTTACAGCAAACAATAATGGAACTGAAAATTGATTTGGATAGCAGCACAAAGCATTTAGAAATGACAAAAAGAGATATGCAGGCTTTTATCGAAGAAGCAGCGTGTGACGAAGCACATCTTGTGAATGAAAATAATGGATTGAAGATCAAAATACGCGAACTTGAAATGGTTATTGACAGTATGAAGCGGGACACTGGATCTTTGATGACCACTGCTACTCAGACGCTCACCTGTCCTTTAGCCATAACGCAGGACAGTTCTTGTCAATGTACCTTGGATGCGGAAGACACTTCTCCCACAGATGGCATTAAAATTCAAGCACTGGAGAGGGAGCTTGTCGATGCTCGGGCGACTCTCTCTGACCTTGAGGACCTGAGACGGCGCATGTTTACCACAATTGAGACTCTAACTGTGGACAACAAAATTCTTACCAAGGAACTAGAAGCCCTTAAACTACAATTGTGCTACTCTCTTGCTGTCATTCCTGCCTCTTCAATCCACACCAACGAGGAATATACAGGTGTTTCCCTACTCCAGGAAATGTCCATAGCAGATGAGGATGCTCCTGACGAAGCACTGTCCATGAGGCTTTCTGATGCACCTAATGGATCATCACAGACGGCCCCAGTCAGCTCATATGGTCGAGCAGACTCCAACGGACCTGTTAGGGACAGAGTCGTTGTTGTTGGTGATGTGAGTGCTCGCGGCTTGTCCTCTGGGATTCGTCAGTATTTTGATGATTCAAAATCTAGTGTATTTGGTATCACAATTCCAGGTTATAGTGCTGATATGATAGCAGGCAAAATCTTCAACTACACCAGCTCGCTGGGCCCTGATGACACTGTTATTGTCTGTTTGAGTTTTGATGTGGGCGGGGTGTCGGGTCGTGCGATTCGCAGGCTGTGTTCTGTTGGCAAGTTTTGTAATCTATTTTTTAGTTTAAGCTACACAAGACACGGGTCTTCCAATAGAATGTATAAATTTTTCTATAACCAAGTTTCTCTTTTTATAAAGAGGCATAGCGCATCAGTTACAATTTTTAGCAATGATATTGTGGGGAGTAGATTTAGAGTAGGTAAAAGAGTGCTATGTCGCCATTTGGCTAGATACATTTCCTTTAAGTCCGTAGTTAAATGTAAGATTTCTATTGCCTCTGTAAGGCAGGTTCCTCTTGTTGAGCGATCATTAATATCGTTTGAACCCCAAGGTGTGTCTGAAAGCTTAAGTGGCGACACGCATTTTTTAGTGTAAATTCTGTTGACTCAAACATTTCTATCATGTTGCTTAACATACAGTCTGTACGTTGTACGATTAATGAATTGTACATTTTTATAGCCAGCTTGAACTATCCTACTATACTACTTTTGACTGAACATTGGTTGAATAAAGACGAACCATTGTGTATCCCTGAATATACTGTAATTTCCAGGTTTTGCCGGTTAAATTACCGAAATGGTGGCACTGCAGCCCTAATTAGACTCGTTTTCTAATAGGTTATGCTTTGTGGGGTGTGATAAGTTTGAATACCTGATTGAGGAGATGCTGTTTGAGTTCTCGACAATAGTTTCTGTAAAGTTCAATATGTATGTGATCTGCATATACAAGTCGCCTGATTCGAATGTCCTTGAGTTGCTGAGTAGACTTGATATTTTGCTGTCTCAGCTTCCTGCGAGTCATAAAATTATCTTGGCAGGTGATCTAAATATTGATTATGGCGATAATGAATCGCAAACTACTGTCATGGTCTCAAATTTGCTAACATCTTTTAATCTTTCCATGCATGTTCACAGTTTCACCCGGGACACTGACCACTCATCTACTACAATCGATTATATATGCTCAAACTTGAGTGAGGATCTTGACTGTGAATCTTTGGATGCAGCACTGTCTGATCATAATGCTGTGTATGCCAGGTTTTCTATCGGAAATTTATCAAAGTATAAAAGGTCCAGTAGGGTGAGAGGGCGAATATTTGGTAGGAAAAATTATGACCGTTTTCGACAGGAGTGTAATCTCTTTAATTGGGATTCAATTCAGACTGAGTCTGACAGTCTTACTGAGTTTCACACTGCATTGTGTGGTATTATAAATTCTTCTTTTCCAGTTCGTAATGTAGAGTGAAGGGTCAACCTAAGCCGTGGTTAACCAGGGGTATGAGGATCTCAGCTGCAAATTTGAGGTGCCTTAATACATTAAGGAAGTTCTATCCGAATAATATATTTTTACAAAGTTACTTTTCTAACTACAGGAAAACTTATAGGATGCTAATACGCAAGGCTAAAGAATTGTATTACTCGCATAGACTCAAAAGGTCGTCAAATCAGGGCAGGATGTCGTGGAAAATCATAAATGAGCTTACAGGTAGAACTAATTTTCATCAGAAGGGTATCTCACTTGATCCCAATACATTGAACGAATTTTACTGCTCCGTGGCTTCTACTGTGACTAGCGATATATCATGTGACATCGATCCTATCAGCTACTTGTCACGGTTCCACGGTGCTGATAGATTTCGCTTTTGTCCAATTGGTCACGGTGACATAGAATGCACAATAAACGAGATGAACAATAAAAATGCCTCACTTAAAATTCTTGCTAAGCTTCCAGATGAAGCTTTTCTTGCCTTGGTATACGTGATAAATGACAGTTTTTTCAATAGAGTTTTCCCTTCATCCTTGAAGGTTGCTACTGTAATCCCTATACATAAGGGGGGAGACCTCGATAGTCCTGCAAACTTTCGTCCCATATCTTTGCTTTCTACTCTTTCCAAACTAATAGAGACTATTGTAAGAGACCAAGTTGTTGACTTTACAAAACAATATCATAAATAAAAACCAGTTTGGATTTCGAAGGGGCAAGAGTAAGGCGGATGCAATTTTCAACTTTATGAAATCTGTACTTCATGCAATAAACCAACATAGGTCTTCGGCTGCAGTGCTTTTCGATCTTTCGAAGGCCTTTGATTGCGTCACCCATGATATTCTGTTAAAAAAGTTAAACATCTACGGCTTCCAGGGTACCGAACTGAAATTCTTTGACTCTTACCTAAGTTCTAGATTCCAGGTGGTGACTGTGGACGGGAGGGTGTCTCAGATGAGACATATTTCCAGTGGAGTCCCTCAGAGATCCGATTTGGGACCCTTACTCTTTATCATTTACATTAATGATCTTATGAGTCTGGATATTACCGGCTTGATTACAGTCTTTGCCGACGACAGCACAGTCACTTGGAGTCATGAGGACCCTGTGGTACTGCACGACTTGGTCTCCACGGATCTAAATAAAATCAAAAACTGGTGCAATTCTATTTTGCTGTCATTGAATCTTTCCAAGCCACATATGATAACTTTTAGAAATCTCAATCTTCCCGACGCGCGACGTCTCACTTTCGCATCATAAATTGGGCTCGGTGAGCTCTTCCAAATGTCTTGGTCTTAATCTCGACTGCAGCCTAAAGTTTGACGAACATGTTCTGGCGATCAACAATCCCACCTGCGCTACTGTATTCCATTCTGGGGCTGCTGTAGTAAGCTATTATTTCAGTCAGCCTTCGTCATGCAGAAAAGAGCTGTTCGTTTCCTTTGTGGTGTACATCCTAGAGCTCACTGCCGACCTTTGTTTATATCAAATAAAATCCTGACCTTGCCTAGTCTCTTCATTTTGGAAACGGTATGCTTTATCCACAAACACCTCTCACATTTCCCAAAGGGAGGTGGTCACCGTGATACCAGGCAGTTTGAGATTGCCCATCCCGCGTCTTACTCTTGTTCAGAACTCCTTGATCTACAGGGGACTCAAAATGTATAATCATATACCTATTGATATACGCGATAGCTCGAATCTAAAAAGATTCAGAGCCCGATGTAAGGTTGTTTTTCTTGAGTTAGCGTTCTATTCTATTCAGTCTTACTTCGACCATAAATTTTGACATGAAGCCTGTGTTGTAGCTTCTGTCTGTGTGTTTGTTGAGGTCATTGTGTGCGTTTTGTGGCATTGAGGTCATTGTGGGTGTTTTGTGGTTTAGACCTACTTTATTGTTTAAAATTTTAGCATTAGCAAATTTTATTTTGAGACAAATTAACATACCTATCTAGATGCAAGTTTGTAGCATTAAGGTCAGTGTATTGTTTTATAGCTTAGACCTGCTTTATTGTTTCATATTTTAGTATTAGCAAATTTTATTTTGAGATTAATTATTATACCTTGCTAGATGTAGGTTCTACCAGCTTTGTCAATAAGAATTTTCATTTCATATGTAATTCTTGGACAATAAAGCATGTTTTCAATTCAATTCAATTCAATGGGGTGATATGGCGTTAATATGTTAATTGATTTGTCATGTTTTCAATTCAATTCAATTCAATGGGCTGATATGGCGTTAATATGTTCATTGATTTGGTTTAAAATACTGCTGCTGCTTTCTTATTTACCTGTTAATTCCAGAATAATTCATATTTACTACATTTTCCTTTCACTTCAATGGCAAAAAACTAGCACCTGTTGCTTATTTTCTTCTAAAACTTGATTTCTGTATGGATTACATGTTGTTGTTTTCTCATACTGCTCTATTTTCCCTCATTTTTCTTTAATTTTCTCTCATCCGTCAGTGTTTGTTTTCTTTTACTATTTTTTAGTGGATTTTGAGGCTATTTTGTGGTTCCACCTTCTTACCGACAGCTGCGGACTTTGAGATTTGGGATTTCTACTTTATATCTATCTTTTCAAGCGGCATGATGTAAGTTTTTTAATATTCGATTGATAGCCTTGAATATTAGTAATCGGCTATTTTTCCGTAATTGTTGCTGTCGATTCGGATTTCTAAGGATTTATAATTTCGTCTAGGGATATTTCCTATTATTTATTGAAAAATTTAATTTTAGCTCCATGGTTGTTACTTCCTCAGTCGTTTTACAATGCTTAGTTCTCGTTTATTATCTTAGAAGTATTCCTGGTATCGACTATTTCTCATTTAGATAGCTGCCTTTCGCAATACGATTTTTTTTCTCTAAATTCCTTGGAAGTTGCAAATTCAGATTGATGGTCTCGGCTTTCTAGAAATTCCTACTGGAGAGATACGAAGTGTTTTGCTGAAGTGTAGTGGGTGAGTCAACCTTTTAGTATTGCCTTTTATACTACCCTTCTATGGAATCTTGGATTGAGTTCCTAATTTGTGTTTCGCACGACCGATTTAAAGCATTAGTTTAGAAGCAAATGATTGCATTTATATATCCGTATTTGGTATAAACTCCAATCGTAAGTTTGAGATATATATAATATAGGATGTTTCAATTTTGACTCCCTCTTGGAAGGATGAGAAAAGTGCCAGATTCGAAACAATTCTTTTCTTTTAGACTTCCTGCATCTGTTTGGAAAAAAGGATCCCTGAGAGGATAGAGCAATAGGTCATATTTGAAAATACTCGTTTATTTTAGAATTTCCCTATTAGTCTACAAGAAAAGGATTAATTATATCCAGTATTGGGATAAACTCCAAACGTAAATTTAAGATAGAGAATATGCAATGTATCAGTTTTGCATCCCTCTTGAGTGGATGACCAAAGTATCAAATTCGAAACCGTCCTTTTATTCAAGACTTCCTACATCTCTTTAGAGAAAATGGATTCTTGAGGGGATAGAGCAATAGGTCATATTTGAAACCGCTCCACTATTCTAGAGTTGCCATATTGGTCTAGAAAAAAAAAGGATTAAGGTCACTTTTTTATCCAGTTTTGGGATAAACTACAAATGTAAGCTTGAAATATAGAATATAGGATGTTTCAGTTTTGCATTTCTCTTGAGAGGATTATCAATGTATCAACTTCGAAACCTTCCTATTATTATAGATTTTTGAAACCGCTCCTCCATTTTAGAATTTCGATATTAGTCTAGAAGAAAAGTGTTAAGGTCACTTTTTATATCCGGTTTTGGGATAAACTCCAAACGTCAGTTTGAAATATAGAATATACGATGTTTCAGCTTTGCATCTCTCTTGAGAGGATGAGCAATGTATCAAATTCGAAACCGTCCTTTATTGTAGACTTCCTGCAGCAGTTTAGAAAAAGGAATTCATGAGAAGATAGAGCAATAGATCAAATTCGAAACCGCTTCTTTACTCTAAAATAACGGCATTAATTTAGAGGAAAAGGCTTAAGGTAACTTTTCTATATCCGGTTTTTATATAAACCCAAAACCATAGAATAAACGATGCTTCAATTTTGCATCTTCACTTGAGATGATGTAGCAATAGAGAAAATTAAAAATCGCTTCTTTATTCTAGAAATTCTGTATTAGTTTAGAAGCAAATGATGGCTTTAGAGATCTGGTTTTGGTATAAACTCCAATCGTAAGTTTGCAATATAGAATATGCGATGTTCCAATTTTGCATCCCTCTTGAGATGATGAGAGATACCACTCTTTTATTCTAGACTTATTGCATCAGTTTAAAAAAAATATTCCTGCAAGGGTAGAGCTATAAGTCATATTTGAAACCTCTCCTTTATTCTATAATTCCCATATTAGTCTAGAAGAAAAGGACTAAGGTCACTTTTTTATATCTGGTTCTCGGATAAACTCCAAACCTGACTTTAAACTATAGAATATGCTGTGCTTCAATCTAGCATCCTCCTTGAGGGGATAGGTAAAATTCGAAATGTCCCCTATATATTAGAATTTCTGTGTTAATTTTGAAGGAGATGATTAAAGTCACTTATCTATATTCGGTTTTGGTATAAACCCCAGACTAAGTTTAAACTGTAGAGCATGCGATGCTTCTTGAGTGGGATAGAGCAATAATAAATCAATTTTAAAACCGCCCATTTATTTTAGAATCCCTGTAATAATTTAGAAAAAATTGATGTCTTTTATATATCAGGGTTTATCACAAACTCCAACTGAAAGTTTAAAATAAAGAATACGCGATGTTTCAATTTTGCATCACCACTGATAGGATAGGGCAATATATCAAATTCGACACCGTCCCTTTATTCTAGGCTCCCTGCATCATTTTAGAATAATAGGATTAAAATCCCTTTTGTATATCGATCCTTCAATTTTGCACCTTCCTTAAGAGCATAGACCAATAGATCAAATTTTAAACTGATGGTTTATTCCAGAATTCCCGTATTAAGTTTTACCCGATTTTGATATAAATCCCAACCATAAATTTAAGCTACAGAATATGCGGTGATTCAATTTGGCATCTCTATTGAGAGAATAAAGTAATAGATCAAAACTAAAACCGATCATTTATTCCAACACTCCCGTAAGTTTAGAAGAAAATGATTAAAGTCACTTTTAAATAAATAAATAAGTATAAATAAATCAAATTTATATTCAGAAAAAGAGAGAGAGCTTAGTGATTCACCGTAGCGTAACCAAAGTATGAACAAGCGACCAAAAAAAAAACGCAAAGTAAAGAAAGAAAAAAAAACTGGTAATGTACATGGAACAAATGCATGTATTACCCTTTGATCTAATTCCCATTAAGTATATATATTTTAAGCAAAAATTTGAATGATCCAACAGTTTCAGTCATCAAATCATCAGGGATTTTGTTGTACATCTTCGATATTTGGTAGGAAAAGGATGATTTGTATTTTTCGGTTTTATGAAATGGTGGTGTCAAACAAAGTATATCTCTCCTATTGCTCATGTTGAGCCACTGTACCTCTGCGAGTTTATGAGAAATATGTTGTCGCCTTTTAATTCCAAATTAAGCAATAATTTTGCAATTCCCGAATGAGTCTTTTGTCCAATGAAACAATTATTGAAAAATCATTTATTGAATCATGGAAATTAAACCCAGATATCACCGAAGATTGGCATAAAACAATTTTAAGCTTTTGCTTCAAATACTGTCTTGAATTGTACAGCTTTTTCAGATTGAATTACGCCCGACGCGCGCGGCGCCGTATTAAGCTGCAAACATGCTATCTTTATCTTATTTTTTATCAACCCAGCTCAAGTATAAATTACAAACATAAGTTTAAATTATTGAATATGCAGTTCTTCAATTTTGCTATCTCTCAAGGGGGGTGCAATATATCAAATTTCAAACTTTCCCTTTATTCTAGAATTTCTGTATTAGTTCGGGATTGAAGGGTTAAGGTCACTTTTATATGTCCGGTTTTGCGTAAGCGTAAGTTTAAACTATAGAATATGCATAATTTCAATTTTCCATCCTTGACAGGTTAAGCAATATAGTAAATTCGAAACCGCTCCAACTTCCAACTTCAACCGTAAATTTACACTATACAACATACAACGCTTCAATTTTGCATCCCGCTTGAGAGGATAGATCAATAGGTTATACTTGAGACCAATTCTTTGTTTTAGAATGTCCGTACTAGTTTAAAAGAAAATTATCTTAATTATCTTATTAAATTAAGTAATCTTAAGTTATAAAATATGCACTTCTTTAATTTTGCATCCCCCTTATTAACCTTAAGCGAATTATAGTTCAGACGTACTCTAAAATCAAAATGTATATTTATAGTATAAAAAGAGCGGAGAAACAATACATAATTTTACCATTTGAAAGCTTATCTAATATATAAAATGTTGGTCCTCGCTCTGTCTTTAAGTTATTTTGTTTCTCTGGCTTATTTTCTAATAAATCCCCA